>JAJPUD010019120.1:0-27161 GCA_023553655.1 Myrmecobius fasciatus
GGTGAATCCACTAGAGCTGACAAAATCACTAGGTAAGAGAGCATAAGGAAAAAAGAAGGCCCAGGATAGAACATTGGGGGACAATCATTCACAAAGTAGACTGAGAAGGAAAAGATAGATGAAAGAAAACTAAAAAGGTATATAATAGGGAAGTATGATGTAGACTATCTTAGGCTGGAGGTACCCAGAAGGTAGGAAATGAAGAAAAGGCCATTACATTTGGCAATTAAAAGATACCTAATAACTTGGCAGTGGGGAAGGAGAGGAGCAGTTCCAGTGGAAGAGTAAGATTGGAAGTCAGATTTCAGAAAATTTAGAAGAGAAAGTAGAGGTACTTAGTACAACAGCTTTCTCAAGGAGTATAGCAAAGAAAGGGAAGAGAGATAAAGTTAGTAAACAGAGATGATCAGATCAAAGGAGGATACTTTTTTAAAGATAGGGAAACTTAGATATGTTTGCAAGTGGCAGGAAAGGACTCCAAAGATAGGAAGAAATTAAAGATTAGAGAGAATATGGGGATGATGGGGCAAAATAGAGACAAAGAAGAGAGTGGGAGATGATATCAGATGACATAAGATGAGGAGAAAAGGAGAAGACTAGTGAACTTTGGAATTTTTTTCTTTTTGTTTGTTGTTACAAGGTAGGTGAAGTTAGGGAGCATCACAATAAGCTTAACAGGGATGAAAAAAATTGGAAAAGCTTCTGTGACAAATGAGCTATTGAGACAAAAATTCCAAGACAGTTTCTGGGTAATTAATAATCAATTTATTAATTAAGCTAGCCAGCAATCAACAAATTGATGGTCAGTAGTTTCTCTTGGTAACCAAAGACACTGAGGAAAATCCTAAAAAGCCTTGAATCCCTTCTGAAAGGGAATTCCCCTCACAAGTGAAAATCAATCTTGATCGGGGAAACAATTTAATGAGGAGGCTGGCTAAAAGTCTTCAGCTCTTCCTTCTAATCATGAGACTCAGCTTCCAGCAATCTGAGCAGGAGAAACCATTTCTATCCATTTCTATATCTTGATTAGCTGGCTTACCCTGTTTCTAATGGAGGAGATCAAGGACAGGAGTTGCTTTCTTCAGTGCTAGCCTACATTGGAGTCTATTTATATAGTAAATAGGAATTAAGTCTCCTAGTTGGGTGGGGTCCTGACAAAATTGTCCCAACATGTTCTTGAGGGCTAGGAGCAATCTCATCAATCAGTTATGCCCTTCAAAGACTGATTAACCTTAAACAGATTTGGGCTTTTACAATAAATGAAGGAAAAGTGGTGGATTACAATAAACAGTTATTAATATAATATTAGTTTCTCTCAATAGTGAGTCAGTGGGGGAAAGGAGTTAAAAGGATTGCATTGTTTTCACATCTTTGTATCCCTGATATTTAATATTGTTGTCTTGTATGTAGTACGCACTTACAAATGATTTATAAATTACATTGAACCATCTAACTCAATTTCATTTTACAGAAAAGTCTCAGAGAGAGGTATCTTCCTCAAAGTCCCACAGATAGTTATAGTCATAGTTCATAAATATTTATTAAACCCCTTTTATGAGTCAGGCACTTTGTTTAAACACTGGAGATTTAAATACAAATAAAAATACATTCCCCTGCCTTCAAGTAGCTTATAATCTAATAACAGAAGACAACACACCAAATAATGTGAAGTCTAAACCAGCCCATTCTGCTCCCCTTGCCAGGAAATGCTAAAGGTTAGTTTTACTAGATAGTCTTGTTAGCATATGATGGGAAGCTTGAATTCTTAATCAGCTCATAGATTTACATAATCCATCCATTCTTCAACTCTGAGACTTGATTAGCATATCTTTTGACAAGTCTGAAACCTGACCAATCATGTAGACTCCTGGCTCCTCCTTGATTCCTCCCTAATTCCTCCCACACTCCTTTCCTTCCTCTGAACCCTGCCCCTGCTCTTCCTATCCTCTGAGACCTTAAAGGTCCCCAAACCCAGAAGCAAGTTGCTTAATTAACTGATTTGGCCTCACTTAGCAACATCTTAGTCACATAATAAATAACAAATCTTTGTAATCTGAAAAGTGTGACATGATTTCTCCATGCAAATTGAACCATTATGCTCTCCTAAATTTATTTCATATATCTACTTCATATACATAGCACAAAAGATAGCTGAAATTGAGGGAGCAGGAAAAGGGAATGGTGTCCATATGGGAGAAGTCCAAAAAGGTTCAAAAGGAGACTAACTGGTAGGTATTAAAATCTTAATTAAAATTAAGTAAAATTTAATGATTTGAATTCAACTTCTCTGACTTAAAGGTCAGTTGCTCTTTTCTCTACTCAACATTGTCTACCACTCTGTGCCTCAGTTTCCTTATCTATAAGATGGGAGCAATAATAGCTTCATGCTATGGTTCACAGTGTGATCAGCAAGATAAAATATAGATTTCAATGAAAGCCACTTTGTCAACCTAAAAGTCTCCTGGCAAAGTCACATTATTATTCAACACTATCCCATGCCCTCTCTTGAGCTTTGGAGCATACATAGATGAAAGATAATATTGCTTCTGTCTTAAAGAGCTACGGTGGAGGAGAGATAAGACACATAAAGAAATCTGTAACACAAAGCAGAATATGCCAAGCATCAGAGTACAAACTAGAAAGTGAATGTCAGTCAAGAAAGCCAGTCTCATCATTTTACCTTCTGCAAGAGGATGCTCTCAGTCCTCCCACTCCCCACTCCCCAGTCCTCTCCCACATACATAATCATTTGCAATGCTGCCTGCCTCTATTAAAATATTAGATCATGGAGGCAAAGATGGTAGCAACACACAATATCTCACATGTAGTAAGTACTTAATAAAAGCTTATTGCCTCATGGATTGAATCAGGAAAAGATTCTATGTGAACCGTGGAAGAAAATCGAGTATTCTTCAAGCGTCCATTACCAAAATGTATGATGTGGAGGCATTCAGCCTATTTGGCAATCTTATTTTATCTTCCTCTGGGGAGCAGAAATCAAAAGTTACAGGTGATCAGCAGTACAGGTCTTTACTAATAGATTTAAACTCCTCTGGGAACATAAAGATTAGATGTGTCACTTTGGTCCCAGATCTAAATGAAGAGATTCCAAAGGAGAAAATTAAGTTATACAACTGAGCATCATAACCAAGGAATTACCTAGACAATATGAAACTTCAAATATCCCAAAAATGAAAACCAGGTCTTTACTAATAGGTTTAAACTCCTCTGGGAACATAAAGACTAGATGTGACACTTTGGTCCCAGATCTAAATGAAGAGATTCCAAAGGAGAAAATTAAATTATACAACTGAGCATCATACCCAAGGAATTATGTACGTAATATGAACCTTCAAATATCCCAAAAAATGCCTGAGCAAAGTGATGGAGGTGGCTAGAATCCTGTCATCAGTGTCTTGGTGCTGATTCTTAGAGCTTTGGTTACTGGCTCAGTTGAAGACTGGTACCAGTTGGCAAAAACCCATTCCAGCTACCCTACTAGCTTGCTACACATGCGTTCCAAGCTCAACAAATTTGACAGCTGGACCTTCCAAATACCATTGGTAGTACATCCATTTTTCTCTAAGTGCAAAGGGTCTTTTTTTTTTTAACCATCCATCAACATATTCTATTTTTCATGAAGGCAAATGTCTTTATTGTCAGCTGCACATCCCTGCATAAAAGGGGGAGGGGAGTAGATATGGCCATCCTTCATGACAGTGGCCAAGTGCCTCAGCCACCAAAGCCCCAGCTGCATCTAATAGCTAGTGTGAGCCCAGAGGAGAGATAATGCCCTTAGAGCAAGTGAGATGTTTATCCCTGGTTAAGAAGGGCTATGTCCCCTACTGGTGATCCTATCACTGCAAGATGGGAGAACTGAGGGATACTCTCCAGCGGAAAATTATCTAGAATAAGCAGGGAAGCAGATCAGGGTAAACACAGAAAAACACAGCACATCCATGTGCTAGAGTCAGCTTAAACTGTTTAATATGTGAATATTTACACCTTTGAAATCAACAAACACTACAAATCATGCTTGATTTATTGTTGTGCTGATTATGGGCCAAAGAAAGTAATGGTAATAATGAAAATGCTAACAAAGAAAATGGTGATAATGCAGATTAAATTTAAAAACATGTCCTGCATATATTTCCTCCCGGAAAACATTGTTGCTAAACATTTATCAGCACCCCCATCCCCCCACTCCCACTGCCTGATACCCACTCACAAAATGCCTATCAAAGCAAATTGTTTCCAACTCTTTGTTAAATACAAATCTCCATCCTCTCCAATCAGGAACTTCTGCCCCTCACAGCTTCTCATTTGCTCTTTCCTCTCTTCTTCTTCTTCAGTCATGTCTGATTCTTCATGACGCCATTTTGGAGTTTTCTTGGCAAAGATACTAGAGTGGTTTTGCCATTTCCTTCTCCAACTCATTTTACAGATGAGGAAACTGAGGCAAATGGGCTGAAATGATTTGCCCAGAGTAGCACAGTTAATGCCTGAGTCTGGATTTGAATTTACAATTTGACTGACTCTAAACCTGGAATTCTACCCACTGTCCATGCTCCATAGAGATTTCCAGATGACATTTCTGATAGAGCTCCTGCCTCCTGTTTCTGAATCATCCTTTGTATGACTTTGACCCTTTTCACGCTTCTACCTCATTTCCTCTCTGATTTCCAATGACCCTTCTTCCTTCCCCAATTCTACTGATCTCAGAATCCAGAGAGATTCTTGTCCCTGTCCTACCAAAGAGCCATCAGAGATGCTACTTTCCTCTGCCTGTATTAATATTTTGTGAGTACCAGAGCTGCCCATTCATGATCCTGCCTCCTGGTAGTTACTGCCTCATCTCTCTTTTTGATCACAAATTAACTGGGTGATCCCTTTTATTTCACTTCTTGCCAATAAGTTGTAGTTGTGAATATTACAGTTTACTTGCCCTCATCATATGCCAAGTGGATCACCCTTTGTTTTGGCACACATGCTCCCCTCAACACACAGAGTGAGCAAACAGATGACCATAAAAATAATTCCAGTATACACATGCCATCTGTTGCAAAAGATATAGCAAAGGATTCTAAGAGGAATTCAACAATGGCCTCCTAGCCAAGCCAAACTGACAAGGGTTTTGTTATTCAGTTGCTTCACTACAATTTTCGTTTTCCCCCTTTTCTATTTTTTAGGGGAGGAATGGTTCAAATTTTCAGGTTCTGACTGGAAGTGATGGGATGAGACAATAGCCTAAACCTCCAAGACCAGCTTCAAGCAAAGCACCGGGGGGAGCCAGGGCCATATACCCCTACCAGGCAAAAGCTTTTAAAGTGGCCAGCCTAGAGGCAAGGGAAGTCAGGCTTTGAGAGAGCAGAGAACAATAAACTGGCATTCTAAAAAAATAAAATAAAATGATAAAGCTTTTGGACTCTACAGGCTTTGGCTCTGAGCTCAAATAGGACAACATTTCTAAAATTTGTTATTTTCTGAAATGCTGGCTGTGTGAAGAATGGCTCCTCTGAGTAGTTTAACAGATTTGACAGGCTTAGATGAGAAGGCCCTAGAGGACAGGCATTGTGTTTGCTCAGGCCCCTTTGCACAATGCCACATATAAATGGCAGATGGAGGCTTAGAGCATATCAACAAATATTTATTAGAAGTCAGGATGCAGTGGAAAGAGCTTCAGCATTACCATCCAGGGACAAGAAGGCAAAAGTGAAAGGCAGAGTGAAAATCTTGGATTTGGAATCAGTAGAACAGGGCTCCAATCTTACCTTTGCCACTTACCTATTTATGCACTTACCTATTTTATTTCTGGTCAATTTTCTCACTTGTTTCTAAAATGAAGATGTTAGGGACAGCTAGATGGTACAGTTGATTTAAACTCAGGAGGACCTGAGTTTAAATGTGAGCTCAGACACTTAACACTATTTGGTGACCCAATTGCTTCACCAAAACAAAGCAAAAATTAAATGAGATTAGACTAGATAAAAGCTTCTTAAACTGTGGATCATAACATAACTAAACATGGGGAGGTATGAATTATGATTTATTACTAGTAAGTGCTTGATTTGTATAACTATTTCCCTGAGCTACGTAACCTTGGCAATTTTTTGAAACTAAGTTACAGAGAAAATGTCAATTTGCATTGGTAGAGGGGGTTTCCTCAATGGGAGTTCTATCACTTATGAAATTGCAGTACCACTAAAAAAAATTAATAATAAAATAAGGAATTGAGAAAAAAAATCTTTAAAGTCATTTCCTGCTTTAACATTTTATGTCCTAAGATATCTTCATGCTTTGGTATTCTATGTTCTAAGGTCCTTGCCAGTTCTACCATTCTATGTTCTAAGGTCCTTTCCAGCTCTAACATGCTATGTTCTAGGGTTCATGACTCTAAATCAGGATCCTGCCTGAGCTCTTCTGCATGGTATGTATTTGATTTACTTTCTAAGACACACATATTTTAGGGAATTTGGGGAAGGAGATGTTCTAAAGGAGGGAAGTAACCTCGAAAGAGTAACTTTGAGGAAAGGAAAGAATTGCTTGGTCTAACACTAGGGTGCAGAGGATGTAGAAACAAGGATAAATGTGGGTTAAATACCTGAGCATGTGTCCTTACAGCATGACCTAATTAGCCCAGAGAACAGCTGCCTAAGGAAAGTATGTTACAGCAATCTCCCTGAGGAAGTTTGAAACTGGGTTAGTTACACAACAGGATAGCCTGGCCAAGGGGCAACAGAGATGGGCAGCTGGGGCTTTCCTGCCTGTAACTATGAGTCACCGAGAAAGGACACAGATTCTTTACTAGAAAGTATCTACCCAATGAATACCCTTGTTGCTTTCTAGAAAGCAACAGTATCTTGGCATTTCTAAGAAGTTTCACAATTGAAAAACAGTAGCCTAGAGAGGTATAAAGAATTATTATCATTATGTCTACTTTCTACATGGGGAAATTGAGATTCATGAAGCTGAATTAACAAGCTCAACATCCCCTTTGCTTCCCTGCTCGTTTTCCTCAATAGGAAGTTAATTTCACACCTAAAATTTAGTTCACAAGCCCCCACCGCTGTGTTACCTGAGCTCTAATCAGTTAGCTGACAAAATTAGCTAATGGCAATTATCATTATATATGTCTCTGTTGTTGTTTATCCTTTGTTCTCAAAGAGTATCATGATATCAGGAAGGTGATGCCGTGACAGGCAAATGAACTGGATTTATGTGATGGGCTGAGCAAAGTCCTCAGGAACCACCTGAATCTAGTAACAACATATAGATCTGGATGACTGGAGATGGTCCTGGATGCAGTGAGAGATCATGGTCTTTTTAAGTTAAGAACTTAGTTTGACTGAAACAATAACCAATTAGTGGTTAAGACTAGGTAAGAAATGAGGCAGGAATGACCTCTTTTACCTTGTCAAAAAAAAAATCAATCTGGGAAAGGAAGATCATGAGACTTTCTGACCACAACAAACAATTACTATTTGCATTCACTCTGAACCAATTTGGACCCAAAACAATGATGAAGTGGGGCATGGCCTGGGACCTAGTGTTGGTCAACCAGTGAGAACCAGAGTAATTTGGGATTAAGGCATGATCCTCAAGAAACAAATCGAGCCCATGTATCTTTATATTTTATTAGATAACTTTGCTCTCAAATAATGTCTACCTTAGCTTAGAAAGGCCAAGGTCTCCCACTGAATCCAGGGTCATCTCCAGCTGACCTGATCTATACCTGGCCATTGGACCCATGTGGCTCTGAGGGAAAAGTGAGGCAGGTGACCTTGCCCAGCCCTCCCTCATTTAAGTACAGTTCACTTGCAAGTGAAGACATTATTTTCTTGATGTCATTGGCCTTCCTCCAGAACAAAAGACAAAGAACAAGCAACAAATAATAACTTCCTTAAATAGATTGGAAATTCAATGGATGCCTTGATTAACACATTAATGCATGGCCTTTCTGGAAGCTCTGTTGCTGCTCCTGGAGAGGATGGGCAAGAATAAGGCTGGTTCCTATGATGAATAACTACCATACAGGGATCACTCATATCTCTTCTAACCTTTCTTAATTCCTGTTTAGCACAACTCACATATCCAATTCACATTTAGCACTTCAACACATCAAGATCCAAGATTTCACCAAACGAGTGTCCCATTCATGGAAAGAGATAATGACCTCTCCATGCCTTGGTAAGTTGTTTCCATGAGTTTTAAGGCCAAAGAATTAATCTCTTTGCAATCATCTATCTGATGAGCACATCATAGTAAAAATACTAATGATCATTCATAAAGTTTATAAAACACTTTTCCTATAACATCCCTGTAAAACAGGATATGGATTCCCTCCATACACACCTTTTATGGATAACAAAAACGAAACTCAGAAAAAGATGAACGGGCTTGCCCCAGTTCACACAACTAGGAGTCCCAAGGCTCTTTTCCCATTATATGTATACCATTCCCACTGCACTCCTTCAACAAAAGTTTCAATGCATTTTTACTTTTACTCTAGAGTATTGGTATAATGTAGTCACAGACTGAAAGTTTCCCCCCAAGATTAAAACAGGAAATCCCCGTCTCTCTATGTTTATATGTGAGACAGTTAAGAGGCAAAGTAGATAAAATAGTGGATCTGTAGTCAAGAACACAAGTTCAAATTCAGCTCAGACACAACTTAGATCCTGTGTTAGTCATTTAACCTTTGTTTCTTTTAGTTTCCTCATCTACAAAATGAGGGTAATAATAACACCTATCTCCCAGGATTGTTATGAGGTTTAAGTGACCTAATATCTGTAAACTATTTAGTATAGTACTTGGCACATAGTAGGCACTCTATAAGTGTTAGCTATTACTGCAACTGACACTGCTACTACTTCTCCTTCTCTTCCTCCTACTATTACTGTAACTACCACTACTGTTTCTTTTACTACTACAATTAGAAACTCTGTTTTATGGGAAAATTTGGAGATCAAATAATGTTAGAAATTTCATTTATTACAATTCTGTATAACAGGGGGAGCTAGGTAGTGCAGTAGAAAATGCAGTTCAAATCTGGCCTCAGACCCTTACTAGGCATGTGATCTTGGGCAAGTCACTTAACCCCGATTGCTTCAAAAAAAAATCTATTTAACAAACATTTCTTTAGCACAAATTGTGTGTCCCAAACCTTGAAATGACTCAAGGTCTTCTCAAATAAAATTTAAGCTCCCTGAGGAGTTGATTATTTTTATTTTATCTTTATATCTCCAGTACTTACCGGAGTGCTTTGAATATGATAATTCAAATACTAATGAAAAATTGATTAAGATACAATTTCTGCTTTTCATGGATCTCACAGCTCATAGTCTCAGGATAAGACATAGATACATAGATTAAAAATAATATACAGAGCATTCAAGGAATAGAAAGAAGAATGTGATGTGAGATTGGAAGGAGGAGAGGAAGATTGACCAACATCATGGAAAATGTATCAAATGTCAAAAATAAGGATGATTTTTGTATCAACTAGTTATTGTTATCAACAGCTCCTCTGAGTTAGAATCATGAAAGGGAATGGAATCTTATTTAGCAGAATTGTCATTTCATCCATCCCACAACTCACAAAGTAGAATGTAAATCCTTCTCTCAGTATCCCAGGTTCCAAGCTCACTGTTCAGAATATTGTAGACTTTTACTAAAGCTTATTGAATTGGATATAGCTGGGGTCAATATGATCAGATTAAAGAACATTTGTAAAGTGCTTAGCATAGTAACTAGTGCATTGTAAGCACTATTAAAAATGCTTTTTTCCTTCTTCTTAATTTAATAGAATGAAAAGAATATTAATTCAGACATATGCTAACTCTTCTTTACTACTTTATTAATTCTACTTTCCTTTACTATGATGTTGTATAAATTAGATGTACAGAATTAAAACTTTGGACTTCAGTTTCTTTATCTATATACAAAATAAAGAAATTTGGCAAAATGATCTTTACTATTTTGTTTATTTCTAAAACTTAGAAGGGAAGGTACTTTTCAAAATAAAATTCCTGAACATTTTGAGAAGGGAAAGGAATGAGAATGAGGAGCTCCTGTTTAACTTTATTTTTTTTTTAAATTTGAAAAAGTAAAAAAAAAAAAAAAAAACAGGGGTTAGGAAACTTTGAGCTCTAACTAGAGCCCTACACATCTGTCTGTCGGCCTCTGGGTTATTGTGTTAGCTGCCAACAGGGGTGTGAGCCATTAGTGGAGGTGCTGATGGTTTAGCAAAGTGGAGAGCTGTCTTCAAGGCTCAGGAATGAGACCACCAGCATGGTTCCTTGAAGCTGCCTGTTAGCCAGCCACTGGAAAGCAACTTTTCAAGTCCTGCCAGCCCATTCATCCAACAATTGGACTCAGAGGCATCTCGAACCTTCTTGAGTCATTGGTGTGAACATGGCATGGCATGGTAGAAAATACATTAAACAAAGCCAGAAGTTCTGGATTTGAATCAAGGTTTTGATGCTGACTGGCTATATGATATTGAGTGTACTTTTAAAATTTTTCTCTGAGTCTCAATCAATTTTCATCTCTAAAGTGGAAATAATCACTTAATTCTCAGAGCTGTTTGGGAGCAAAGCACTTTATTAAACTATACAATATAATGTATATAAACTATACACCAAACTTGCTATAAAAAAGGAGCTATGATTATTATCATTATATATACACCTACACACTTTTTTTTTCTTTCAATGGAATCAGCAGCCAGACATTAAAGGGATCGAGAAAGTTCATAAGCCAACATTTCCCCAACCGTGTGAGAGACATATATCACTTAAGTCAAAGACCTGAACAAAGCCAATTATCCAACACATTTAGGGTCTGTGGGGAACTTAATGAAGTGAAGTATTGATTTCCAAGAAAAAAAAGACACCATAGAGAAAATCAAGATAAGGCTACTTTTTGGGGGGCCTCAATCTGATCCACATATAAGCTGAGTGTGTTTAAGGGTCCTTGAAAGATAGGATTCATCCCAGGAGTAATGTACTACTCCCCCAGACTGGGAATGCTAAGCATAGGCTGAGAGGCTCCATGGCTGACAACAGTAAACATTCACACTCATGTTACAGTACAACTTCCCCCCTGGAGACTTCAAATTCACAACCAGAAATCACTACTTTCAAGGAAGCTTAAAATGCATCTGAGAGTTGAATTCCTTATGGCTCACTGCTTTCCTTAGTCACCTAGATTCTCAAGTTCTGAGATTAACTGCATGGTCATGCATAAGTCATATAAATGCTTTTCTATTCTTCCATTCATTCATTCATTTCTCTGAATCTCCTGTAAAGAAGGAAATATAATCAAATCAAATGAGAATTTACTTAATTCTCCCTCTGTAGAAGAGATAAAACAAAATGAAAAGCAGTCGCTGTGTTCAAAGGGCTTACATATATATATTCTACTTTTGGCAAACATCCTACATGCCATCTATAGGTAGCACAATGAATAAAGTGCTGGGTCTAGAGTCAGGAGGATCTGAGTTCAAATGTGACCTCAGATACTTACTAGCTGTATGACCCTGGGTAAGTCACTTAACCCTTCTTGCCTCAGAAAAGTGAGCTAGAGTAAGACAACAAAACATTCTAATATCTCTGCCAAGAACACTCCAAATGGGGTCACAAAGGACCAGACACAATTGAAAACTGACTAAACAACAAGAACAACATAAACCAAATAGGGTAAGTGTAAGTCAAAAGAACTAATATATAAAATGGTCTTATAAAAATGGATATTTGCATAGAGGAAGGAGTATATGATTCACTATTTTCTCATTAGTATTAGAAATAACAATGCTGATAACGAGGCTGAGTCAATGCTATATGAAAAAAATGGGTATAGAGAAATCTACAGCTAATATGTTATTTGTCTCTGTGGTCTTGGGCAAAGTTGTCTGGACCTCAGTTTCCATCTCTGTAAATGAAGTCATTATACAAGATGCATTCTAAGACCCTATCCAATTCTAAGTCCTAAGATTTGATCAATTATAATATGTTTAGATTTTATTAGAGATCTAAAGATGGGGTTGTTAGATAGTTGAGGAGGTCCACAGATGAGTTAAATAGACCTGTGAACTTCTTTTCTTTAATATTTTAATAATTCTATATATTTTATGATGTGAATTTTAAAGCATTTTTCTAAGAAGAGATCCCTAAGTTTCAGACTGACAAAGGGGTTCACATATAAGAAAGAACCCAAAATTTAAAGGAAACTACAGAGATGGAAGCAAACTATTAATGAAATAAATATCCTCAATTTTTAGAAGAAAAAAAATAAGGTTCAAAAAAGGAATCTAAGCCTTTGATAAAATCCAACACCCTTTCCTATTAAAAACACTAGAGAGTATAGGAATAAATGGGCTTTTCCTTAAAATTATCAGTAGCATCTATTTAAAACCATCAGCAAGCATCATATGTAATGGAGACAAACTAAAACCATTCCCAGTAAGATCAGGAGTGAAACAAGGCTGCCCACTGTCACCATTACTATTTAATATTGTATTAGAAATGTTAGCTTTAGCAATAAGAGAAGAAAAAGAGATAAAAGGAATCAGAGTAGGTAATGAAGAAACCAAATTATCACTCTTTGCAGATGAAATGATGGTATACTTAGAGAACCCTAGAGACTCAACTAAAAAACTACTAGAAACAATTCACAACTTTAGCAAAGTGGCAGGATTCAAAATTAATCCACATAAATCATCAGCATTTTTATATATTACCAACAAAGTTCAGCAGCAAGAGATACAAAAAGAAATTCCATTCCAAATAGCAGATGATAGGATAAAATATTTGGGAATCTATCTGCCAAGGAAAAGTCAGAAACTATACAAACTAAATTACAAAACACTTTCCACACAAATAAAATCAGACCTAATCAATTGGAAAAATATTAAGTGCTCATGGGTAGGCAGAGCGAACATAATAAAAATGACAATACTACCCAAACTAATCTACTTATTTAGTGCCATACCAATCAAACTCCCAAGAAATTATTTTACAGATCTAGAAAAAATAGTAGCAAAGTTCATTTGGAAGAACAAAAGGTCAAGGATTTCAAGGGGATTAATGGAAAAAAAAGGCAGATGAAGGTGGCCTTGCTGTACCAGATCTAAAATTATATTATAAAGCAGCGGTCATCAAAACCGTTTGGTACTGGCTAAGAAATAGAGCAGTTGATCAGTGGCACAGGATAGGATATCAGGACAATCTAGGCAATAACTTTAACAATCTAGTATTCGATAAACCCAAAGACCCCAGCTTTTGGGATAAATACTCACTATTCGGCAAAAACTGCTGGGAAAATTGGAAACTAGTGTGGAAGAAATTAGGGCTTGACCCACACCTAACACCACATACCAAGATAAGATCTAAATGGGTTCATGATCTAGATATAAAGAGGGACTTTGTAAGCAAGTTAGAGGAACGTAATATAATTTATCTCTCAGACCTGTGGAGATGGAATAAATTTATGTCCAAAGAAGACCTGGAACTCCTAATTGAACACCAGATGGCTAATTTTGATTATATTAAGTTAAAAAGTTTCTGTACAAACAAAGCAAATGCAGACAAGATTAGGAGGGAAGCATCAAATTGGGAAATCATGTTTACATTTAATGGTTCTGATAAAGGCCTCATTTCTAAAACATATAGAGAATTGTTCATATATATAAGAATTCAAGCCACTCTTCAATAGATAAGTGGTCAAGGGATATGAACAGACAATTTTCAGATGATGAAATTAAAACCATCTCTAGTCATATGAAAAGTTGCTCCAAATCACTATTGATCAGAGAAATGCAAATTAAGACAACTCTGAGATACCACTACACACCTGTCAGATTGGCTAAAATGACAGGAAAAGATAACGATGTATGTTGGAGGGGATGTGGGAAAACTGGGACACTAATACATTGTTGGTGGAACTGTGAACGGATCCAACCATTCTGGAGAGCAATTTGAAGCTGTGCTCAAAAAGTTGTCAAACTGTGCATACCCTTTGACCCAGCAGTGTTTCTATTGGGCCTATATCCCAAAGAGATCTTAGAGGAGGGAAAGGGACCCACCTGTGCAAGAATGTTTGGGGCAGCCCTTTTTGTAGTGGCTAGAAACTGGAAACTGAAGGGATGCCCATCAATTGGAGAGTGGCTGAATAAATTATGGTATATGAATGTTATGGAATATTATTGCTCTGTAAGAAACGACCAGCAGGACGATTTCAGAGAGGCCTGGAGGGACTTGCATGAACTGATGCTGAGTGAAACGAGCAGAACCAGGAGATCATCATACACAGCAACAACAGTATTACATGATGATCAATTCTGATGGACATGGCTCTCTGCAACAAAGAATTGTCTCAAACCAGTTCCAATTGTTCACTGAAGAAAACCATATACACCCAGAGAGAGGGAAATGAAATATGGACCACAACGTAACATTTTCATGATCTCTATTGGCATTTGCTTGCATTGTGTTGCCTTTCTCTGATTCTTTTTTTTTTTTCTTGTAGATAGGATTTTTCTTGCATAACTTCTCAAGCATTTCAACATTATTAACATGTAGTGGACTTCCTGCCATCTAGGGGAGGGGAGGGGACTGGGGGTAAAATTTGTAATGGAAAGCTTTGTAAAGATCAATGTTGGGGAACTACCCATACATATGTTATACAAATAAAAAAAAAAAAGGAATCTAACTGGCTAAAGACACAGAGCTCGTTAGAACCTAAATTGCCAAGACAAAGATTCTCAAGATCGGTGATGAGAATCTCTGGTTAATAGTTTAACTAGGACTTGACAATTAGTAAATCAACAATTGTTGATCTAAGTCCCTACTATGTGCCAGCATTATTCTCTTACTACCAACATCACACATGGAGTTTGTTCACTTTACCACTATTAACACAAAAGTAACTTGGACCTGGGCTTTAGCTTCAAATTCCCCAGCAGCAAACTATGTGGTCTTGGATAAATCTAGATCTAGAAAAAGGGCATGTAATAACCTCTATCTTATTGACTGCCCAAGATGGAATGATTAAATGGATGGACTAAGAAGAGCTTACTTTCTACTGCACTTAAAGGTTTACAAAACACTTTCTTCAAAATAACCCAATGAGGTAGATGGCCCAAAATCATTTTACAGTTGAGAAAGCAAGAGCCACATAAATAAAGGGATTAAATGATGGATAAAGTGCCAGATTTCAGGATTTGAATCCTTGTCTCATATACTTCCCACTAGACAATGCTTCTAAATTCTAAAGGCCTGTTTGCCTGTAAGGGACTTTTTTGTATGCAAAAAATTATTTTTCTATTTGCAATTTGCAAAGAGTCCCTTATAATGAGTTATGGATTTTTCACCTTTTAAAAAAATGTGTAATGGAAAGAGCATTTGATATAGGGTTAAAGAACCTAAAAATATCAGGTCAAAGAACCACTTAGTCTTTTCACAAATTGGTTGTGTCAATCTGAGCAAATTCTTCCACTTCTCTTTCTTTGCACTTTCTCTTTTCAGCACTTGACGAGGAATCAGAAAGACATCTTGGGCAAGTCATCCCCATTTCTGCTTTATGTGTAAAATCAGATACTTGGTTATAATGATCTCTAAAGACCCCTTCCAGCTCAAAACCATAGACTTTATAAATGAAGAACTGAATAAAGAAAAGAAAAAGGAGAGAGGTTGAATGAAACAGTTAAATGAAGAAAAA
Source organism: Myrmecobius fasciatus (assembly GCA_023553655.1). Classification (NCBI taxonomy): domain Eukaryota; kingdom Metazoa; phylum Chordata; class Mammalia; order Dasyuromorphia; family Myrmecobiidae; genus Myrmecobius; species Myrmecobius fasciatus. The sequence continues at coordinate 15,718 of JAJPUD010019120.1, forward strand.
GGAGGATCCTTTTGCATCCCTTAGGGTAGAAAAACCTAACAGCTTTGAGGTCTTATAAGACCTGGAGAAATTATTTTGACATGTTTTAGTTCTGCAAAGTGTTTCAACTTTTGAAGCATTTTCCCCCTTCAAATCCCCTTTACTCTCAAGGGAGATTCCATGAGAAAAATATGTTCTCCAGGCAAAGTGGAAGCCTATACAAGAAAAACTATAAACAAGGCATTCTTTCTCTACTTTCTGGAACTTCCAGGGGATATAATTCTTTTTATTTTCTTAATGCAAGTTTGAGTTGGTGAAAACAGCCTTAAATCTGATGCTTAGAAATTTAATGTCTTACTACTCTCAGATAATATTTTTAAATGAATATTAAAAATAAAAAATGACAGGACAAGCTTTTTGCTCACCTAGATCATGTCAGTCAACTTTTAATGGAAGTTAAATTGGAAAAAGGCAAGATCATGTAGTGGAAAGAGCACTGAATTTGATGTCAGAGAGTACTGACTCTGCTACTTTCCACCTGTATGAACTAGGATAAATTCATTACCCTCCATTGTCTCTGTTTCCCTATCTGTAAAATGAGACGATTGATACAGATGATTTCTAAGGTTCCTTCTTCCACTTCCAACATCTATGACCCAAGGTTCCTTCCAGCTTCAATGTTCTATGTTCTAAAGTCCTTCTCACATCTCTATGATCCTATGTTCTAAAGCATTCTCTAGCTATGGCATAGAAAGTTCCATTTACCAAGGTCCCTTTCTATTCTAATATTCCATGATCTAAGGTTCCTTTTGACTCTAACATCCTTCATTCTAAGATTCCTTCTGTCTCTGACATCTGTGTCCCAAATCCCTTCTAGAGCTAACATTCTTTACCTTAAGGTCCCTCTCAGTTCTGAAATCTATATTCTAATGTCCTCTACATTCTTAACATTTTGTGTTTTGAGGTCCAGTCCCAGTAACATGGTTTTAAGTGTCCTTTACATCCTGTTTGCTTTAAAATGCTAACATACAAGCTACTTTATACTTTCCAAATATTACTAAGAATCTATGACAATTTCTGCTATAAAACAAGTTATATACCCATAAGTCCAAATATATGTCCCAATCTTAAAATGAGATCAATTTGAAAGGGGAGAAAATTTGGCACACAGAGAGAAAAAAAAATTACTGACAGTGTTTAGATTTTACACAGGCCATATCTGAGGAAATATGTCAGACCAATAGATGTGTATGGATAAGTAATGAAGACATTGCCCTCAGCAAATTTAGACTGAGAGTATATAGTTAGATGGGTTATGGAGTTATGGTTAAAATACTTTTCCCACCTGTGACCAAAATCTACTCTATGCTTATGGAAATTAATTTCCATTTGATTTTCTTTTTTGCTACTTTAACATAAAAATCTGAAGAAGCACCAGGAGAGCTCTGAAGAAAAGAACATTATAGTTGACATCAGATGAGCAGGTTTAGAATCTTGGCTCCACTCCAGGCCATCTGTAGACCTTGGTCAAGGCATTTACCCCCTCTCTGACCCTCAGTTTTCTCATCTATAAAATGAGGAAAATTGAAGTAGACAACTATTAAAGAAACATAAGGATCTCGGTAAAGTTTTATGGAAAGAATATTCAGAGCTGGAAGCCCTAAAGCCTATTATGTTAAGTAACCACCTCTGAGAGTCCTTCTTGGTGGTGGAGTGGGGTGCTGCACCTGGCTTCAGGGGAGAGTTGTGTGTTTGCCTTTCTGAACCTCAGTTTCCTCCCATTCCAGTAGAATGTGGATAATAATACCTGTAGTACCTACCTCACACCAGTGCGGTAAAGTTTAAACGAGATAATATATGTTAGGCAGTATATAAACATCTGCTATTATTTCCATGAATAATACAGGCCATTGAGGCAAAATTGCCCCCACTTGTTCCAGGCAGTGAAAAAGATTTTTCCCCTGAGCTCTCTCCTACACCAGACCAGCTTAGTGAATAGAAATATTTTGACGGAAAGAAACGCTGACCACAAGATAAAGACAGATTCATGTAAAAGGTATTACCCCGTGGGCTGTCTGCTTATTACTTTCATATGGCTTGAAATAAACACTTTTAGAAGGCTTTTTTTTTAAACAAAGTTGGAACAAAGGATTTGGGCAGAAGGAAAATCAATCTTGATCTAGACAGTTATTTTATCTGGAACCATTATTATTTGGGTTCCTGAATGTTGAGTTTCATCCTAAACAGCCACTCTCAAAATAAGAAACAGAACAAGAGTTATACCCTGCTGGGGAAGGAACAATGGACAGGGGCCGGGGGTTAGGAGGGAGTAAAGGGGCCTGAGTTCCTGTCCTGACTCTATCTACGATTAATTTATCATGTGACCTTGGACTTCACCTCTGTGGGTTTCAATTTCCTCTCATATAAATTCAAAATAAAATTCAACCTACATATATCAAGTGTCTACTGTATGTATAACACTAAGCTTGGCTCTGAGGGAGGTATAAGATTTAGATAAGACATAGTCCCTGCTTTCATTACAATTTACCAAGGGACAAGACATACTAAGTGAGAGATAGACTAGATTCCTAAACCCTTTACAATCTTAATATTTATATTCACTGTCCCAATTAATGCCCCTGCCTGCCCTGACATTCCATGCTCTAGATTCCAGCCTTCCTTCCAGCTTATTTCTCCATTTTATAACATTTTTAAAAGCCTACTTAATATACTGGTGTGCTACATGTGAGACAAGCCAGTGGTTTACACACTGTGGTTTCCTTTGAAAGGTGTTGGAGGGAAAGGAAATATAATGACTACTTTAACCCCACAGTCCTGGAACAAATAGGTAACCACATTGTATAGGAGGCATGCACAAAGTAATTGAAAATTTGTGCCTTTAAATCCAAACTGAATGGGAAGAGGAAATCAGAATCAATTGAAGTCAATGCCTTCAAGGCAAAGGAACTTGCTGTTTTTCCTGTTCATTCATTTATTCATCTACTATAAGTACAAGGAGAATCACAGTACCTACTATAATTAATACCATACTACAGCCCAGCATAACTAAGATTTACTAAGAATCCAAGAAACGCAAAGGAGGAATTCCTCCCAGGCTTGTTGTGAGGATGAAATGTGATAATATAAGTAATGCACTTTGCAAACCTTAAAAGCACTGCACACACTTTAGTTATTATTATCTATGAAAGCATATAAAATCATATTCAACTATCAGGCAAGCATATGTCTGACATATGAAGATATAGTAAAATGGTCTCTAAAGCTCTTTCTAGGAAGGTTTGAGGGGAGGGTGTATTTGATTGTATTCTAATTCTTTGAAAATGCATACATTTTATATACCATACATGGTGGTTCCAAGCCAGAAATAGAACTAGATATGCTATCATATAAAGTACATGTGGGAGAATAAAGTACCAATGAGTGACATTTTTCTTTTTAATATCTTCTTATAAAAATGTGTGGATTAACTGGGACAAAGTAAAAATGATTAAATTTATTAAAAATAAAAATGTAATAAATGTATTAAAGATGAAATATATTAAAAATAAAAGCTTATACAAGAAGTTTCATAATTTTTATATCTTAAAAATTGTCAAATATGTGATATATCTAGTTGCTGTAATCATTTTTAAACATGCTTTGGCACTGAGTTCTCAAGATTTAGACCACATTCTTTACTTTTTTTTTTTATCATGAAACCATACTTTTATCATTTTAGATGTTAAGCCTAACTCTGATGAATGATCCATTTTCCCAAAGCAAACCTGAATTATTGTCCACAGGTTTTCATAAAGTGCTTAAATAAGGAAATTTGAACATGTTTATCTCAATATCTTGAATGAATTTCTTAGCCTTTCATCACATGTGACAGAAGAATGGTGGGAGGCAGTATTGCAATATTTCATGTTTGGGAATTTTTGTAATTCTGGAACAATTATGCTTTTCAGTATATCAATATATTTATCAGAAATCATCACTCCCTCAGAGGAGACCAGAATTCCAAGTCTCCCAGATTTGGAAAACCTACCAAACTTGTGTTTACATAGATGTTTTATAATTTGATGAAGATGCCCATGGCAGTTTACTTGAACTTGTTCTGCCAGAGGCTTAGCATAGGCTAATAACAATAAAATGTTCCCTTTTTCTAATTTTTATAATCACAGCATTATTTTTTCAAATTTTTACTTATTTTATTTTTAATTTATGGAATGAAAAAATATTTTCATAACAGTATAATTTTTTAAAATGCACATGCAACTGCAAATCCATTATGTACAACTTACTGTTAGTATTAAATATATAATATTATCATGTATATTTCTTTTAAAATTTTTTTAACCTTTTTCCTCTCCCCCAAAGAACCCTAGAGATGCCTACCATTAGATATAAATACATATGGATGGATGGAGAGATATATATGTGTGTATGTATAAATATATGTGTGTATGTGCATACACACATATATATACAAATTATATATACATGTGTGTGTTCATATGCATGCATGTGTAAAATCATTCTATATGAATTTCTATTTATCAGTTCTTTCTCTGGATGCAGATAGCATTTTTCTTCATATGTACTCTTCCACTAATCTTGAGTGATCTGATACTCTTTAGCCCCTGACAACAGCCAAGTTAGGAGATACTTTTTAACTAGATTTCTTAAAATTTTTGCTATTTCAAGAAGTCTATGATACATGATAGAAGGAAGAGTAGTAATCTCTCCAGCTCTCAGATTTTTCTTAAAATTTTTGTTTTAGAAAATTAATTAGGCTGTGGTATAGTAATTACTGGTCAGTTCTTGGTGGTGTTTTTATTTTTGAACCTACTTACTACCTTTGTAGTCCAGAGCAACTAATCCTATTTCATTGTTGTTTGAATGATCCCCAACAATATTGGATTTTACTATACCAACAGCTAATACAATATCTCCAATAATCATTGAAGTGTGCTCCATAAGAACTACAAAATTTGTATCTTTTCTTGGGATAATCTCTTTTTTAAAGCAAACAGAATTTGAAGCACATACACACACATAAAAAGAATAAACATATATCATGCTTCCCCCATACTTCAATTCATTCTCTACACTCATCTTCTTTCTCATCAACTGTCTTCTCATCCCTGAGAGACCTCCCCACTAATATTCCACTCTCTTAATTAGTAGCTCCCTTTGTTAGACCCATTTCAAGAAGATCCTCAGTGGCTCACTCATATGACTCATTCTCTTCTTTTCTTCCTTATCTTCCTTCTCTTCTTCCTCGTTAACTTCCTTGTCCCCATCTGTGTTATTAAAACCCTTCTCTCCTTTTTATGTGTTGTCTTCTCTCATGAGAATGTAAACTTCTTGCAGATCAGTCCTGGCTTGTTCACTTGTATTTTTATTGAAAGCACAAAGAAAGTGCTTCATTTTTTCAGTTATTTCTGTTTATCTGAATCAGCCTACCATCAATAGAATACATACATGAACATGGCTTTCATAAAAAAAATGAAGCCTTATTCATTGATCCACACCTAACACTGTATACCAAAATAAGGTCAAAATGCATTCATGATTTAAACATAAAGAATGATATTATAAGCAAATTAAAAAAAAAAGGATACTTTGCCTCTCTGATCTGTGGAGAAGAAAGGAATTTGTAGCCAAAGAAAAACTGAAGTTCATTATTGAACACAAAATAGATAATTTTGATTATATTAAGTTAAAAAGTTTTTGCACAAACAAAACTAATGTAGGCAAGATTAGAAGAAAAGCAATAAATTGGGAAAACATTTTTTCCATTCAAAGATTCTGATAAAGTCTTTTTTTCTAAAACATATAGAGAATTGACTCAAATTTATAAGAATTCAAGTCATTCTCCAATTGTTAAATGGCCAAAAATATGAACAGACAATTTTCAGATGAAGAAATTGAAATCATTTCTAATCATATGAAAAGGTGCTCTAAATCACTAATGATCAGAGAAATGCAAATCAAGACAACTCTGAGGTACTACTATACACCTCTCAGATTGGCTAAGATGACAGGAAAAGATAATGATGAATATTGGAGGGGATGTGGGATAACTGGGGTGCTAATACATTGTTGGCTGAGTTGTGAACTGATCCAACCATTCTGGAGAGCAATTTGAAACTATGCCAAAAAGGCTATCAAAATGGGTATAACCTTTGATCCGGCAGTGTTTCTATTGGATTTATATCCCTAAGAGATCTTAAAGGAGAGAAAGGGACCTACATGTACAAAAAATGTTTATGGCAATCCTTTTTGCGGTGTCAATAAACTGGAAATTGAGTGGATGCCCATCAGTTGGAAAATGGCTAAATAAGTTATGGTATATGACTGTTATATAATATTATTGTTCTATAAGAAATGATCAGCAGGATGATTTCAGAGAGGCCTGGATAGATTTAAATAAACTGATGGTAAGTGAAATGAGCAGAATCGGGAGATCATTGCACACAGCAACAAGAAGATTATACAATGATTAATTCTGATGGACATGGCTCTTTTCAATAATGAGATGATTCAGTTCCAATGATCTTGTGATGAAGAGAGCCATCTACACCCAGAGAGAGGACTGTGGGAATTGAGTGTAGATCATAACATAGCATTTTCACTCTTTTTGTTGTTTGCTTGCATTTTATTTTCTCATTTTTTTTCTTTTTGAACTGATTTTTCTTGTTCAGCAAGATAATTGTATGCATATGTATGCATATATTGGATTTAACATATATTTTTACCATGCTTAACATATATTAGATTATTTGCCCTCTAGGGGAGGGGGTGGGGGAAGAGGGAGGTAAATTGGAACACAAGGTTTTCCAAAGGTCAATGTTGAAAAATTATCCAAGCATATGTTTTGAAAATAAAAAGCTTTAATAAAAAAGAAGCCATATCAAAATTATTTCTTTTCCCAAGTAATTCATACCAAAAATGTACTTTTGTTTCTATGAATTCATATTCTTATCAGTGTGAGAATTCCCACAACCAATACATATAACAATCAGGTAACAACCCAACCATACCTTATTATCCTATGTAATACAAAGATTTATAACAACAAAAAATTCCTTAGTCCACATCCAAGCTGTGTGTTTCACTATGATGTCTCCAAATATGTGGCAAACAAACTCATAGGCTAGGGCTTTGTTTCCCTGTCTGCTTGGGGAGACCAAGGGAATTGTCCTATTTCTGCTGGGAATTACAAAATAGAACCAGATGCTCCATTCCAAGAAAAAAAAAATATCACTTTCACTCCCTCATCACATACCATATTCTGGATATTTTCGCCCCTGCCCTAGTAATGAGAAAAGCATATCTGTAAAACTCAAATTCTCTCTCTGCCTATAATTATATGCCCATAGCCCCAAGACCTGCTCAAACCCATCACTCCTCAGCCCAGTAGCAATTATTAAGTGTCTATTGTGTATAAGGTCTTGAACTAAGTACACTGAGAGATAGTGGGATACAAAGGTAAATAATACATGTATCTGACTTTAGGCAGTTTATAAGAATGAAATGACAGAAAGACTGAAACTAGGAACCAGATCTGTTGGCAAGGAATTCTCAGATAGAAAAATCCCCTCTCTTGATGCAGCTTCACCCCTTCTCTGCAATTTATAATTAGGTAGACAGTTACATCATAGAACAGTGATGTCAAACTCCAATAGAAAGGGGTAACCATGGCTCTAGTGACTTATAAAACCATAAATTAATATTATCTATCTCATATTATATTTTATTTATTTTGTTAAACATTTCTCAATTAAATTTTAAGCTGGTTCTCATTACATTCAAGAGTCTTGTCAACCAAATGCAGCCCACAAGTTTGATCTAGAACACTGACAGTCTTAGTGACTTCCTCAAAACACAGATATGCAAATTAAATCCATGTCTTCCTGGATCTAAGACTAACTCTACTACACCACAATTCCTTTCCAAAAAGGTATGTGTGGGTGTGTGTGTATGTGTGTGTGTATACCATATACAGATAGGTAGATAGCTATGTGTATGTTTGTGAGTGTATTTGTGTGTATATATATGCAAATATATATATATATATGTGTATGCACCTGTACATTATGTATATATATATGTATGTACATATATAATCTATGCATATACTTGTACATTATATAAAATATATAGCTGTGTGTATATATAATGTGAATATGTAAATGTACATATTTGTGTTTATGTATATACAGAAGATAGATAACTATATGTATTATATATGTATATATGCAAATATATACACCTGTGCATATATAATATATACATTTAGTTATATATTATAAAACATACATGCATATATTAAACATATAATATAATATAAATATACATATATTATAAAACATGTATATATATTATATGAATATATACATATATTATGTGAATATGTATATATACATATAAGAGATAGCTGCATGTACATGCATATATGTATATACAAATATATACCTGTACATATGTAATATAGATAGCTGCATGTGAACATATAATGTGAATGTGTATATTGTATGTGTGTATTGAAAATCAAAACCAAATCCAACCAGTGTCCTCAAAGACCTCAAATGTCACTGTGAGAATACAGTATATCAATACCTAAGTATATCTGGGATAATTTGAGAAAGAGGGAGAGAACATTAACAATGAGGATGATCAAGAATGAAAACCCATGAGAAATGGTCCAGGAGCTGAAACTCTGAAAGAAACTAGTGATTTCAAAAGAGAGAAGAAACAATGAAAAGTCTTGGGGGGGCAAGTCTGGAATATTGCAAGGAGGTCTCTTTGATTGGAAAATAAACACAAGAGTTAATGGACAATAAACCGGGGATTAGATTTTTATAATCTTTATAATCTTTACATGCGAGCAATAGGAATCACTTAAGAGTTTTTGAGCAAGAAAGTGCATGGTTAGGTTTGTGTTCTAAAAAGGCTAGTTTGGTAGCTTTGTGGAAAATGAATGGAAAATGGGGAAAACCAGAAGTTAGGAGTTCAATGAAGAATCTGTGCATACCTCAAACAAAAGATTACAGTGCAAATGTACTCTTCAGGTTAATAAACACTAGTATATAATGACCCTGTGTATGAACTCAGGGTCCCAGACTTTGCACTTAAGTGGTGACATGGTCATTTCCTAGATATGTGACCATAAGGAAATTATTTCATATCCAAGTCTCAGTATTCTCATACTTGAAATGGAGATAATAATGTTTGCACTACCTCCCTCAAAGGGTTACAGGGCATATGGGGGATGATTCATCAATACTATGGCACTATATCAAAATGGTATTTTTATCATGATTATTACTATCATCCTAATGTAGTTATGAGATTAGAGAGAGGTAAAACATTTATTTTTTTGAGTTAAAACATTTATTAAGCACATATTATAACTCTGATAGAAATATAGGGATATAAGTAAAAACAAATAAAATAGTTCCTGCCCTCAAGGAGATTACACATAAAAGGGACCTGAAAAACAGGCTAAGAGGGGAGAGGAAGACATGGGAATAGCTGAGAAGTGGGGTGGAGACCTTGGTCGGGAGACTCAGAGGCAGAGATCAAGTTGGTCTCTAATTCTAGTTGGAAAGAGGGGGAAAGAATGCTTTGAGTAGAGAACATATGGCATGCAGATGACCAGGAGGGGCGAGTCTCAACTTTCATTTTTCTTCCCTGTAGAAGCTGGTACTCTGAGTAACAGCTTTGACTCTAGTTTTTTTTTTTTTTGCTTTTTGCTGAGGCAATTGGGGTTAAGTGACTTGCCCAGGGTCACACAGCTAGGGAATGTTAAGTGTCTGAGACCAGATTTGAACTCAGGTCCTCCTGACTTCAGGGCTGGTGCTCTAACCACTGCGCCACCTAGCTGCCCCTTGACTCTAGTTTTAAACCTAAACTTTCAATCAGAAAGTGCTGGATTTGGTGACTGCTAGGGTGAGCATCCTGCGTCAACCAGCACAGTCGTGCTATAAGCAATATCTGATAAATGGGCAATCTCTAAGTAGAAATTGTAAGCGATTTTCGAGTGGCCATTTCCTAAACAGGTTGAGTAATTACATTTGTAATATTTTATTTCATGTTTTCAAAGAGTTCTTTGACACATGATTCAGTTTCCCCATCTGTCTCTACTTAAATTAGAATGGTTGGTGGGGTTAGTTTTAATTCCTTTATAGCATCATTATATTTAACAGCTTGTCGGTATTTCCATCCTAAGTACAGTTGTTGAAGCCCTTAGAACTCATTTGAGCAATATTACTCTAGGCTAAAATCTGTCTGAAAGTGGCACAGATGAGAGCATCATTTTAAACATATATATTAAGATTAAATTGTCTCAGGCCAGATCTAAGGTTAAGAGGAGCTTGAGTGTGAAACTCTCAAAATGGTATCTCATTTATGACAGCACTTTCAGTAAAAATTGGCAAACAATGTCTTCTGGATGGTTTTAAATATTTTCATCTGAAATACCTCACCATCTGCATGAGTTGCCTTTGGGATCCTGCCTTGATTTTATGCTGAGGAAAAATACCTCAGAAATGCTGATGTTTAGATAAAGCATTTCAATAGCATTTTCTCCCTTAATTCAATTAAATTCAACAGCCTTTTTTTTTTTTTTTTGACAGGCAAGGTGGTATAGTAGGAAGAGACCAAGATTTGGAGTAACAATTCCTGGATTCAAATCCCTTTTCTGCTGGTTATTAGCTGTGGATTTCCAGGCAACTCAATTCCCTTTTGTCTACTTAAGCTTCCTCAATTGTAAAATGAGGTAGTAGAAATAGGTGCCCTTGAAGCCTCCTTCCAATCCTAAATTCAATGAGCCTATCTTACTATACCTGCAATACTTTATCTTGGCTGCTGGAGAAACAAATGTTATTTCTTCTGAGACTCAGTATCCTCTCCTGGTAAAATTAGGGTCTTGAACTAGATGATCTCTAATATCCTTTCCTGCTCTTATTCTATGATTGATTCTATGAGAGAAGATAATACTTAACCTCAGGAGGTTTTGATTACAGTAGCTTTTACGCTCTTCAAAAATGTCTGGTTCTATTTTCTGATTAGGAGAGTACTTGGTTATTTCACCAGCAACTTGTTATCATCTACTATGGGCAAAATTTTATTTAAGATGCTGGGGGAGATATGACTTATTCTCAACTATGTGACAGGAGCTTAGGGGAGCTAAGAGACATAGACGGATAGCTGACATGCAATAGCTTCAGAGATGAATATTCTCTTCATATGATGAGAACCTAAGAGGGTTTCAAAGAGAGACCCTAAAAAAAGAAGGCTCCTTTCTCTGCTGGGGATCAGTGAAGAGTCATTACTCTTCATCACCTTTGAAAACAACAAGACTCAGTCAAGTCAACAATACCTAAGGATGTACAGAAAAATTAGAAACAACATTTACATAGTACTTTGTAGGATTTAAATTGTTTTCTTTTTTT
>JAJPUD010019121.1:0-27159 GCA_023553655.1 Myrmecobius fasciatus
AATGTTTTTCCAATTGACTAGGTCTGATTTTATTTGTGTGGAAAGTTCGTATAGTTTCTGACATTCTCTTGGCAAATAGATTCCCAAATATTTTATGCTATCATCTGTTATTCTGAATGGAATTTCTTTTTCTATCTCTTGCTGCTGAACTTTGTTTGTAATATATAAGAATGCTGATGATTTATGTGGGTTTATTTTGAATCCTGCAACTTTACTAAAGTTGTGAATTGTTTCTAGTAGTTTTTTTAGTTGAGTCTCTAGGGTTCTCTAAGTATACCATCATGTCATCTGCAAAGAGTGATAATTTGGTTTCTTCATTACCTACTCTAATTCCTTTTATCTCTTTTTCTTCTCTTATTGCCAAAGCTAACATTTCTAATACAATATTAAATAGTAATGGTGACAGTGGGCAGCCTTGTTTCACTCCTGATCTTATTGGGAATGGTTCTAGTTTGTATCTATTACATAGGATGCTTGCTGATGGTTTTAAGTAGATGCTACTAATCATTTTAAGGAAAACCCCATTTATTCCTATACTCTCTAGTGTTTTTAATAGGAATGGGTGTTGGATTTTATCAAATGCTTTTTCTGAATCTGTGGAGATAATCATATGGCTTTTGTTAGTTTGGTTATTGATATAATTGATTAAGCTGATAGTTTTCCTGATATTGAACCAGCCCTGCATTCCTGGTATAAATCCTACTTGGTCAAGATGTATTATCCTGGAGATAACTTTCTGTAATCTTGTTGCTAAAATCTTATTTAAAATTTTTGCATCAATATTCATTAGGGAAATGTGTCTATAGTTTTCTTTCTCTGTTTTCTCCCTACTTGGTTTAGCTATCAGCACCATATCTGCATCATAGAAGGAATTTGGTAGTGTACCTTCTTTCCCTATTTTTTTCAAATAGTTCATATAGTATTGGAATTAATTGTTCTTTGAATGTTTGGTAGAATTTACATGTAAATCCATGTGGCTCTGGAGATTTTTTCTTAGGGAGTTGATTAATAGCTTGTTCTATTTCTTTTTCTAAAATGGGGCTATTTAAATAATTTATTTCGTCTTCTGTTATCCTGGGCAATCTATATTTTTGTAGATATTCCTCCATTTCATTTAGATTATCAAATTTATTGGCATAAAGTTGGGCAAAGAAACTCCTAATTATTACTTTAATTTCCTCTTCATTGGAGGAAAGTTCTCCCTTATCATTTTTGAGACTAACAATTTGATTTTCTTCTTTCCTTTTTCTGATCAAATTAACTAAAGGCTTATCTATTTTATTGGTTTTTTCATAAAACCAACTCTTAGTTTTATTTATTAATTCAATAATTTTCTTATTTTCAATTTTATTAATCTCCACTTTTATTTTCAGAATTTCCAATTTGGTATTTAATTGAGGGTTTTTAATTTGCTCTTTGTCTAGTTTTTTTTTAATTGTAACCCTAATTCATTGATCTTCTCTTTCTCTATTTTATGCAAATAAGCATCTAGAGATATAAAGTTACCCCTTATAACTGCTTTGGCCGTATCCCACAAATTTTGGTATGTTGTCTCATTATTGTCGTTCTCCTGGATGAAATTATTGATTGTGTCTATAATTTGATCTTTCACCCATTCATTCTTCAGGATTAGATTATTTAATTTCCAATTAGCTTTTGGTCTATTTTCTCCTGGCCTTATATTACATGTGAATTTTATTGCATCATGATCTGAAAATGATACATTTACTATTTCTGCTTTTCTGCATTTGATTTTGAGATTTTTATGCCCTAACACATGATCAATTTTCATATAAGTTCCATGAACCCCTGAGAAAAAAGTATACTCCCTTCTATCACCATTCAATTTCCTCCAGAGATCTGTCATACCTAACTTTTCTAACATTTTGTTTACCTCCCTAACTTCTTTCTTATTTATTTTGTGGTTTGATTTATCTAGTTCTGAGAGAGCAAGGTTAACATCCCCCACTAGTATAGTTGTACTGTCTATTTCTCCTTGCATCTCTGTTAGTTTCTCCTCTAGGAATTTGGATGCTATACCACTTGGTGCATATATGTTTAGTATTGATACCTTTTCATTGTCTATGGTACCCTTTAGTAAAATATAGTTTCCTTCCTTATCTCTTTTAATTAGATCTATTTTTGCTTTTACTTGATTTGAGATAAGGATTGCTACCCCTGCTTTTTTTTGTTCACTTGAAGCATAAAAGATTCTGCTCCAGCCCTTTACCTTCACTCTGTATGTATCTCTATGTTTTAGATGTGTTTCTTGTGAACAACATATTGTAGGATTCTGGCTTTTAATCCAGTCCACTATCCATTTCTGTTTTATGGGAGAGTTCATCCCATTCACATTCACAGTTAAAATGAATATATCTATATTTCCTGCCATCTTATTTACCTAAAGTTATATTTTTCTCTTCCCTTTCCCCTTACTCCCTTCCCCTCTCCCCAGTATTTTGTTCTTGATGACCACCTCCCTCCAACAATCCTCCCCCCTTTAAAACCCTCCCTCTTCTCCACACCTTTCCTCTAATCCCTCTATTAATTTATCCTTTTTTTTCCTCCTTTACCTCCTACTTCCCTATACAGAGAGCCAAGTTTTTCCCTGAAATCAAATGTGTCTGATATACTCTTTTAGAGCCCAATCTAATGAAAGTAAGAATACTCATCACCCTCCCTTCTTTCCCTCAATTATATTAGATTTTCTATGTCTCTTCATGAGACTTTGCCTTATTTTACCTCCTTTTTATTTTTACTTTATTTTACCTCCCTTCCCCTCCCCCCTTTTTTACAGTATGATGTAACTTCCACCTCTAATTTCTTTCTGATTATTATCAAAATAAAAATCAAATTATACCCCCATTCTTCAAGGATACCCCTAGTAGAGATATAGTTCTCGAGAGTTCTTTCCTTTTTACCTTTTTACGCTTCCCTAGAGTTCTGTGTTTGGAGGTCAAATTTTTTGTTCAGATCTGGTCTTTTCATTAGAAATAGGTGAAATTCTCCTGTATCATTGAATGACAATCTTCTTCTTTGGAAGATGATGCTCATTCTAGATGGATAGCTTATTCTTAGCTGTAATCAAAGTTCTTTTGCCTTTCGGAATATCTGATTCCAGGCCCTTCTATCCTTCAGTGTGGAAGCTGACAGATCCTGTGTAATTCTAATGGCAGTTCCTCGGTATTTAAACTGTTTTTTTCTAGCAGCTTGTAATATCTTTTCCTTGGTGCGATAGTCCTGAAATTTGGCCATGATATTCCTTGGGGTTTTAATTTTGGGGTCTCTTTCAGGAGGTGATCGGTGAATTCTTTCAATGCCAACTTTGCCTTCTGATTCTAAAACATCAGGGCAATTCTCTTTCATGATTTCCTGGAAGATAGCATCAAGGTTCTTTTTTTCATCGTGACTTTCAGGAAGTCCAATAATCCTTAGATTGTCTCTCCTGGATCTGTTTTCCAAGTCAGTTGTTTTTCCTAGGAGATATTTCATATTTTCTTCTATTTTTTCATTTTTTTGTTTTTGTTTCACTGATTCTTGAAGTCTTATTGAGTCATTCATTTCAATTTGTTCAATTTTAATTTTTAAGTATTATTTCCTTCAGTTACCTTTTTTAGCTCCTTTTGTAACTGGCCAATTGAATTTTTTGGTTCATTGCTTTCTTTTTCCATTTTGCCAATTTTATTTTTCAGTGAATTGTCTTTTTCCAATTCACTAATTTTGTTTTTCAGTGAATTGTTGTCTTTTACCAATTCACTATTTTTATTTTCTTGTGATTTGGTTATGTTTTCCAGTTCACCAATTTTGTTTTTCAGTGAAATGTTGTCTTTATCCAATTCACTAATTTTGTTTTTCAGTGAATTTTTGTCTTTTCCCAATTGACCAGTCTTATTTTCCAGTTTTTCACATCTCTGTTGCAGGGCAATGTTTCCTTCTTGCACTGCTCTCAATTTATTTCCCCAATCTTCTTCTAGCTCTCTTTTGAGATTCTTTATGCAATCTTCCAGGTAAGCCTTCTGAAAGGGAGACCAGCTTAAGTCCACCTTTGTGGCTTTATCTGGGATTGTTTTCAGAATCTCAGGATCTGGGGACTGCTCTAGTTTCTCTCTGTAAAAGCTGTCTATGGTGAGAGCTCTCTTCTTCTTGCTCATGATGTTTAGCTGAGGTATCAGTCACCAGCAGGGAATTCTGCAGCAGCGGCAGCAGCAGCAGCAGCAGGAGAGGCAGCAGCAGCAGCAGCTGCAACAGGGATTTCAATTTGCCCTGGGGCAGTTTGCCGAGTTGACTTCCGGTCTGGGGCTGATCTGGCTAGATCTGCACTAGGACCACACTTTCAGCTGCTCTCAATCCACCCTTTATGAAAGGTAGACCTGCCAAAGCACCTGCCCAAAAGCAGAGCAAAGTGGCCCAAGCGTCTCCCAGGGACTTCCTGGCAGCCTAAAATCTTCTGTTCCTTCCCAGCCCCGGACTTGCACCCCGGCTGCGCCCTGGCATCTGAGCACTGGGAGCTGCTTGATCCCCTGCCCGTCTAAAACTGACCTCAGAAGTTCTTTCAAAGTAGATATTTGATAGAAGTGTGTTGTAGTCCAAGTGTTTGGTGGAGCCCTCACTCCAGAACCAGTTCAGAGGCTCAATTTGTCTGGGTCTGAGGGAAGGTCTCAGGAGCTCACAGAGGACGCTGTCTGCAGTTTGCCATCTTGGCTCCACCCCCCGGCCAATCTTTAATCTGCCAACCTTCTATTCCAATTTAATAATGCAAGGCTGATATTTAGGAGAGAAACTCCCAGGAGCCCAAGAGAAGGCCTAGAATACAGATCTGGGAGTCATCTGCATAGAGACAAAAACTAAGCCCATTTTAAAATGATAATTTCACCAAGAGACTTCAGAAAGAAAGAGATCTCAGAGATCTAAGGTAAAAACCCATAATTAGGTTATGGGTAGTAATCCAGCAAAGGAGATAGAGTAGGGAAAGCCAAAAAGATAAGAAGAACTGGAGATAATAAAATCATATCAATTCCAAAAAGATGTAGAGGGTGGCCAATAGTATCACATGCAGCAAACAGATCAGAAATCATGAGGGCTAGGGAAAGATTATTAAAAGATTAAAAGATCATTAGTAACTTTTGAGAGAACAGTTTCAGTTGAGACAGGCAAGTTTACAACATTGTATGTTGCAGAGAAATGACCATTAGCAACTGGCACAGTGAGTGCCTCAACAGAAGGGATTCTACCTCACTGAAAACACAGGTCCGGGCAAAACAAAGAAAACAAGGACCTAAGACCTAATTCATTATCTGATTCTTAGAACAAATTAGAACATACAAATGTAAGGGAAAATACAGGCCATCCCAAAAATCTTGGTGCAGTTTAAAGTTATTGAAACTTCTAAGCTGACAAGGGAACTACATAGTTTCAAGGTTCACTCTAGAAACCCACATTCATAATTAGACCATAAACTCAATGCGAAGAAGGGGTTTAGAGATTGTGTTGCTGTCTCAGTTGGTAACAGAGATGACTCTATTCTGTTTGTATCCTAAACTGTTGCCTACCGAAGTTATATATCCATTCCCATGATAACTCCTAGTGCTGCCCAATTCACTTCTGATGAAGTCCAAGCAAAGAGACTGTTGTTCATTCTAAATCAGGGTCACCTTAGTACTAAAATCTAAATGTTGAACTTTCAAGAGCCTAAAACAGCAATTAAAACTTTTGAGACACCTGGGTACAAAGTTAAAGAGATTCAAAGAAACCTACATCATTGTATGATTAATAACAGGGCTTCTTAAATTTTTCTACTCAAGATCCTTTTTGCTCAAGAAATTTTTACATGATCCCATCTTGAATCAGAGCCAAGGTATTTCTGGCTGTGTTCATGCATATTCAAGTTCTGTGTTCAGAACCAAGACTTGAAGTCCTGTAATGCCACAGAGGCAAGCACTGCCAAAAACACATTCGATTTTGAATTAAGTTTTGGTCATTTCATTTAGAAACTTTTTACTGTTGCCAAACTTTTTGCCAACCCCACATTCAATAATGAGATCTCAAATGGGGTCACAAATCACAGTTTGGGAAGCTTTGGTTTATATTATAAAACCTCTGCTTTATATAAAAACCATATAAATTGTGCTCAATTAGGCAGCTAGATGAGTTAGTGGATAGAGCACTGGGCCTGGAGTCAAATCAAGCCTCTGACACTTATTAGCTGTATGAGCCTGAGCAAGTTATTTAACCTCTATTTGCCTTTATCCACTGGAGAAGAAAATGGCAAATTACTCCAGTATCTTTGCCAAGAAAACCCCACCGACAGTATATATAGGGTCATAAAGAGTCTGATTCAACTAAACAAAAACAAAACTTTGCTCGTATTTAGAAGTTATTACAGTTTATTATTCTCTTTCTGAATACTGATTTAAAGGGAATAGAGGAAGTCCCATTCTCCTTTCAGTTTGTCATGTGAAATAGTTTACAATCTCCACTTAATACCTTGTTTTATTTTGTGTCATTAGATTTGTGATGACTCAAGAAAGATATCTTTTTAAAAAAATTCAGAATACTTGCATCTTTATTATACTTTTTGAATATGAGGGGTCTGGTTAAATTGGAACATTGCTTGTCTATGTCATGTTCCAGCCTCTGTCCATCTCCATTTTGAGTTGAAAATGACAAGCAGAGTAATTATGGAACCATGAAATTGATCCTTGGATAAGTGGTATCTTGAGACACAAAATGAGAAGGCACAAAGAACATGAAATCTATGCCTTTGAGTCAACGCGTTAGCAAATCTCTGACCAACAAGAGATCATCCTCAGTCAAAGTTGAGAAAAGAAGGAGAAGGAACTGAAGCCCAATTATTAATAAAAGCTTTGTAGTGCACACCAGGAAAATTATTTCAAGACTCTTTAGTGGCATCTGATTGCAAATCTACATGAAGTAGTAGTAGGGATGATTCATATTTCCTAGTAACCAAGGAAAAGAGGTCATAGCTTGACCAATAAGTAATCTGTTATCTAAGAGCTTTTAAAATATCAGAATCCAAATCAACAAAGCTTTATGAGCTATTTAGTTATTTTAATCCGATTAATGAAACTTTATAATTAAAGATGCATATTAATTTTGATGGCTTTTTCAAAGACTACTAAAATCAAATATATAATTTCTTTTTCAGGGGAGATGACAATTCTAATACTATGGGCCACAAATTTATGCTGTTATCATTTTTATCCATTTTGTGAATGTGTCTTTAATTTAGAGCCATTCAGCTTTCAGATAATCAAAATTATTTGACCAACTACAGTAATTCGTTAATAATGCCACCCAATTTATGTCAGGAATGTAATCCTGTCTTAGAATGAACATCAGTCTTTCTGTTTAGTTTTATTAAAGATGAACTGGCTAGTGCTGTAAGGAGGTGCCTCGGGAATTGAGTCACAATATTGGTGGAATGTGCAATACTTTTCCTTACTCCAATTACTAGCACCAGCACATCTCATTGGCAATGTACTCTTCCCTCTTTCAGGAAAAGATGTCAGTCCTGCTACTCTGTGTCAATAATCAAATCCCCTATAACAGGGGATGCAATAGCCCAGGAGGACCACATAAACAGATTAAAGCCCTTTCTACCACATATGCTACAACCATGCAAACTCTAACCTATTCCTCTGCATTTAGAGGTTAATTATGGCTTAATTATGATTGTGTGTTACTTAAAAGCCATTCAGTTCATTCTTTTGCCAGAATGGCTCCCAACATTCTTCCTAATGTTTTGTGTTAATCTTCTTTTTTTTGAAAAAATTCTTACAAGTCAATTCTACTCTTCATTTATATCTGTTTTTTAGGTTATTGCTGAGTCTTTTAACAGAAATCCTGCAAATTTCTTTTTATTTTCCTATCCTTGTGGTACAGTGGAAATATTACTAACTATAGAGTGAGAGGATATGGTTGAAACTGGATTAGATTATAATGCTAATACATGCAAAATCTTTCATAACCTATTTGCTCTTTTCCCTTATTCTCTTGCCTTTTGCCCATTACTTCTAGAAATACATTGTATGTACTAGAAAACTGAACTGGAGGAAATCCTGGGAAGTTATACTAGAAAGAATAACTTAAGGAGGGGGCAGCTAGGTGGCACAGTGGATAGAGCACCAGCCCTGAAGTCAGGAGGACCTGAGTTCAAATCTGATCTCAGACACTTAACACTCCCTAGCTGTGTGACCCTGGGCAAGTCTCTGCAAAAAACAAAACAAAAACCTAAAGGCAATTCTCCATTCCCTTCAATCACAAATAATAATATTCACAAAATGTTTTTTGACCCCTTCATAAATATCACATAAGTATCTAGGGCATAATAACTAGAATTTAGTTTAAAATCATATTTATTCATGTATGTGGCTCCATTTTATAGATATCTGTTTTATTTATAAAGCCTCTTTCTTGTGGAAAAAATCATATTGATTCTACTTCATAATTGAGTTCATTCTGTATTACCACTGACATTTTTATAACTGCCTAAGTCACATTTTCTTGTTTCCAAGTTAAGAAGCTCAGCTTTTCTGTCAACTACTCATTATCTCTCAGTTTAGAAATTCAACTTTTCTGTGATATCAATAGTTTATTTTTAAGTTAAGGCTGCTATCTCTATCTCATTAGCTGTCTTTCAAGGAAGTTTGGTCTGTTTTCACTGTGATTTAAGGAAATCTGTCTGTTTTCCATGTACCATTTACTAACCTTGCAGATATACGTAATCAATTAGCAAAAAGATAGAAGGAAGGGCAGTTTCTAGCCCTGCATATCCCATTTTCTAGCCAATCATATTGTTTTCCTCATCTATGATGTTACAGCCCTTGTAACCAATCTTATTGTTTTCCTCATTGATGATGTTACCTATTATTCTGGATGCTCTTTCTTTTATTTATAAAAATGATCTGTAAACCCTATCTTGGATTCTTACCTATTGATGAGAAGGCTAAGATAATATTTCTTGGTGAATTTGTGCTTTGTCAATAAATTTCATTATGAACAGAACATTGTACCTAAATTTACTTTAATTACAATTGTGATACTTCCCAGAACTCTTATTTTTGTTCTTTTTTAAAAAAATATTTATTTATAAATTAAATATAAAATAAGAAAAAAAACAAAATAGACAAAGACAGAAAAAGGAAAATGTGCCCAGCAGAACATCAGGAAGGATTCAAAATATAGAGCAATAAATTTCCATTTCAAGAAAATATATATAATAATAAAATACATAATAAAAGACATTATAGGGGCAGCTAAGTGGTGCAGTGGATAGAGCACACCAGCCCTGAAGTCGGGAGGACCTGAGTTCAAATCTGACCTCAGACACTTCACACTTCCTAGTTGTGTGACCATTGGCAAGCCACTTTACCCCAATTGTCTCAGAAAAAAAGAAAAAAAAAGATGTTATATTCATAATTATCTATCTTTGCTTCCTTATAGGTTTTCTTTTGTTCTCTGCTGTATACTTTTTACTTTATTCTTTTTACCCCTACTTCCCCGAGTAGGCTATAGTTAAGCACACATAAATTTATGCATACATATATATATACTTATATATATATGCAAATACACACACATATCTTTGTAGTAGGAGAAGTTTTTTTTTTAACTTCATGTCCTCCTCTTCCTTATTGGAACTTTCTACAGTGGGGTTCCTTCTCCTTTGATCTTTTTTTTTTTGATTATTATTTTTTAACTGGGAGCTAATTAGTTTGTAACCACCTCTAGTTCTGGGGTGGGGAGAAGGTGAATCAGGTTTCACTTCAGTTGGAACTTGAGCTGAGTTTTGAAGAAAATCAGGGGTACTAAAGGTAGAAGATATAGGGGAAAGTATTCCAGGCACAAAGGATAGGCAACCCAAATTCAGGAAGATAGCAGGTGGACATTGTGTATAAGGAACATTAGGTAGACCAATATGGCTATTTCATAGAATTTATAAAGAGGAATAGAATGGAAATATAAAAATGGACAACACTGTAAAATTGGAATATCAAATAGAGGAGCTTATTGATCCTAAAATGATAGGGAGCCAGTGTATACTGAGTTGGAGGAGGAAAGGAAAGGATGTTATGAACATCCTTGCACTTTAGAAAAATTATTTTAGCAGTTGTATGAAGGATAGATTGAGAGTGGGATATAATTGAGGAAATGAGTCAGCACATAATACAGACCCTAAATTCAACTCAGTCATCTTTAAAGATAATTATATAATAATAAACATCAGCCCCAGATATATGTGGCTACCCACTCATCCTTCCTTTCCTCATGTGTCCTTTGACTTAATTAGCCCCAGATTCAGTTCCCTCACAAGATAAAATTCCTTATCAAGAAAGAAGTTTCCAGCTAATCACTGAACATTCTCTAACTATGTAATTAAGATTAAGCTCCCCCAAGATGGGCAAGGGAAAAAAGGGTACACAGCTAGCCTATCTATTGTTTGTTCTTTTTGCTTTGTGCTGAAGACTTCACCAACTCCACTTATTCTTAGACTCACAAACTGAGAGGTGAATTTGTCAAGATTTCTGCAATATTAGAATCAGGGATAGGGGAGAGATAACAGAGCAACAGTTCAATGCACTTACTCTTTCTTGTGGTTACCCATGACTCCAAATTGGAAACAGGTGGGAATAACTAAGATTGAAAGGAAGTGAGTCACCATCTATACTGGCACAGCTGTTGCTAGTTGCAGAACTAGGTTAACCTTTAAGCCTAAACTTTACCTGAGAGACAATTTTATATACCATGACCTGGGTTATTTTTTTCTTTTATATCTTTCTTTCTTAATTTGTTGACAGTGTATATAACCAGCCTAACATTCTCAAATATCCAATATTTATCAAGTTTAAAAATATCACTTAATTATTTAAAAAAGTTAATATCAAATAAAACTATGAATGATAATATAAAATAAATTATAAAAGTTTGAAAACTATTCAAACATTTTCTATACCAACTCATGTCTAATGTCATATGCAAATTATATTTGTTTGTCAAAATCACATGAAACAATATATTGAAATTCATATGGGATAATATTTTTTTCTAAAATTTGAACATGCTAACCAAACATGGAAAATGTTTTATAACTATATTTGACACAAAAACAATGTGGTATTTTCTTTTTACTATATTAAAGCTTTTTATTTGCAAAACATATGCATGGGTATTTTTCAACATTGACCCTTGCAAAGCCTTCTGTTACAAATTTTTCCCTCCTTCCCCCCCAACCCCTCTCCTAGATGGCAGGTAATCTAATACATGTTAATTATGTTAAAATAGAATGATAATGATAATGATAAATTGCATATATGTACACATATTTATACAGTTATCTTGCTGTACAAGAAAAATCGCATCTACAAGAAAAAAAAGAAACTTGAGAAGGAAAACGAAATGCAAGCAAACATCAACAAAGAGCATGCAAGTGCTATGTTGTGGCTCATCCTCCGATCCTACAGGCCTCTCCCTGGGTGTACATGGCTTTCTTCATCACTGAACAATTGGAACTGGTTTGAAACACTCATTGTTGAAGAGAGCCATGTCCATCAGAATTGATCATCATATAGTCTTGTTGTTGCCATGTACAAAGATCTCCTGGTTCTGTTCATTTCACTCAGCATCAGTTCATGCAAGTCTCTCCAGGCCTCTCTGAAATCGTCCTGCTGTTCGTTTCTTACAGAACAACAATATTCCATGACATTCATATGCCATAATTTATTCAGTCATTCTCCAATTGATGGGCATCCACTCAGGTTTCAGTTTCTATACACTACAAAAAGAGGGGCCACAAACATTTTTGCACATGTGGGTCCCTTTCCTTCCTTTAACATTTCTTTAGGATATAAGTCCAGTAGAAAAACTACTGGGTCAAAGGGTATGCACAGTTTGATAACTTTTTGAGCATAGCTCCAAATTGCTCCCCAGAATGGTTGGATCCATTCACAGTTCCACCAACAATGCATCAGTGTCCCAGCCTTCCCACATCCCCTCCAACATTTGTCATCTTTTCCTGGCATTTTAGCCAATCTGACAGGTGTGGAGTGGTATCTCAGAGTTGTCTTAATTTGCATTTCTCTGATCAATAGTGATTTGGAGCACCTTTTCATATGACTAGAAATAGTTTTAATTTCATCATCTGGAAATTCTGTTCCTATCCTTTGACCATTTATCGATTAGAGAATGGCTTGAATTCTTATAAATATAAGTCAATTATATATTTTAGAAATGAAACCTTTATCAGAACTCTCAAATGTAAAAATGATTTCCCAATTTATTGCTTTCCTCCTAATCTTGTCTGCATTAGTTTTGTTTATACAATAACTTTTTAACTTAATATAAACAAAATTATTTATCTGGTGTTCAATTAAGAGTTCCAGTTCTTCTTGGGACACAAATTCCTTCCTTCTCCACAGATATGAGAGATAAACTGTACTATTTTCCTCTAATTTGCTTATAATATCACTCTTTATATATAAATCATGAACCCATTTAGATATCTTGGTATGTGATGTTAGGTGTGGGTCAAGCCCTAATTTCTTCCATACTAGTTTCTAATTTTCCCAGGACTTTTTTTTTCATTAATTCCCTTGAAATTCTTGACTTTCTGTTCTTCCAGATGAACTTTGCTACTATTTTTTTTGTACATCTGTAAAATAATTTCTGGGAGTTTGATTGGTATGGCACTAAATAAGTAAATTAGTTTGGGTAGTACTGTCATTTTTATGATATTTGCTTTATCTACCCATGAGCACTTGATGTTTTTCCAACTGATTAGGCCTGACTTTGTGTGGAAAGTGTTTTGTAGTTTAATTCATATAGTTCATGACTGTTCCTTGGCACATAGATTCCCAAATATTTTATATTATCAACAGTTATTTTGAGTGGAATTTCTTTTTTGTATCTCTTGCTGCTGAACTTTTTTTGTAATATATAAAAATGCTATTGATTTGTGTGGATTCATTTTGTATCCTGCAACTTTGCTAAAATTGTGAATTGTTTCTAGCACTTTTTTAGTTGAGTCTCTAGCATTCTCTAAGTATACCGTCATGTCATCTGCAAAGAGTGATAATTTGGTTTCTTCATTACCTACTCTAAGTCATTTAATCTCTTTTTCTTCTCTTACTGCCAAAGCTAACATTTGTAATACCATATTAAATAGTAATGGTGACAGTGGCCAGCCTTGTTTAACTCCTGATCTTATTGGGAATGCGTCTAGTTTGTCCCCATTACATATGATGCTTATTGATGGTTTTAAATAGAAGCTACTGATCATTTTAAGGAAAAGCCCATTATTCCTATAGTCTCTAGTGTTTTTAATAGGAATGGGCATTGGATTTTATCAAATGCTTTTTCTGCATCTATTGAGATAATCACATGCTTTTTGTTATTTTGGTTATTAATATAGTTGATTATGCTGATAGTTTTCCTAATGTTGAACCAGCCCTGCATTCCTGATACAAATTCTACTTGGTCATAGTGTATTATCCTGGTGATGACTTTTTGTAATCTTGTTGCTAATATTTTATTTAACATTTTTGCCTCAATATTCATTAAGGAAATTGGTCTATAGTGTTCTTTCTCTGTTTTGTTTCTACCTGGTTTAAGGATCAGCACCATATCTGTGTCATAGAACATATTTGGTAGTATACCTTCTGTCCCTATTTTGTCAAATAGTTCATATAGTATTGAAATTAATTGTGTGAATGTTTGGTAGAATTCACATGTAAATCCATCTGGCCCTGGAGATTTTTTCTTAGGGAGTTGATTAATAGCTTGTTCTATTTCTTTTTCTAAAATGGGGCTATTTAAATAATTTATTTCCTCTTCTGTTAACCTGGGCAATCTATATTTTTGTAGATATTCCTCCATTTCATTTAGATTATCAAATTTATTGACAAAGTTGGGCAAAGTAACTCCTAGTTATTGCTCTAATTTCCTCTTCATTGGTGGAAAGTTCTCCCTTTTCATTTTTGAGATTAACAATTTGATTTTCTTCTTTCCTTTATTCTAATCAAATTAACTAAAGACTTATCTATTTTGTTGGTTCTTTCATAAAATCAACTATTAGTTTTATTTATTAATTCAATAGCTTTCTTATTTTCAATTTTATTAATCTCCCCTTTTATTTTCAGAATTTACAATTTGGTATTTAATTGATGGTTAATTTGTTCTTTTTCTAGCTTTTTTTAATTGCAAGCCCAATTCATTGATCTTCTCTTTCTCTATTTTATATAAGTAAGCACAATGTGGTATTTTGGAGAGAGCATTAATTTGAGTTTCATGGGATCTGAGTTTAAATCCTGATTCTTCTTGGTGTGATCCTGAGAAATACACTTAATCTCTTTGGGTCTTCACTTCATATTTGCAAGGTGAGGGATTGAACTAGATGACCTCTGAGGTGCTTCTCTTTTCTCTGATTTTCTATCTAAATCTATGAATCTTTGATTCATCTAAATCTATTTGCAAATAAGTAAAATTGATTCAACTAAAATCTTACTTTAGTAGATTGTCCAAATGGGATCCTGAGTTCTCCAAGTTCATGCCATTTGAGGGTGAGTCCTGATAAGTTTTACCAAAATATGCCATAATAGTTCTTCACTATTCACTACATGTACTTGTTGTCTAAGGACTTGCCTTGTTAAGTCTGGAGAGACTCAGCCTCAGAAGGATTCATTTCCTTGAAGGAATGGATGGGAGGTACCTCATTAGGAGTGCACATGTTCTATAGTGTTGGAAAAAATATCTCATAATGTAAAGAGAGCACCTTGGATTATTCAATTCAATGTGCATTTATTGAGCAAAGTATAATTCAAGATGTAAAGGATACAAGGAGAAAAAAATAGACACAGTCCTTTCTAGTGATTAACAACAATAACAACACCACCAATGATGATGATGAATATCTAAATTCCCAAAATGGAAATTTCCTCCACTAATATAGATCAGCTACTGTTTGCAATTTAGAGTCTTAATAAAGTTATCTTATGCAGCACAAGGTCTTGTCCATGGACTGTACTGTTTCAGAAGCCAGATTTGAATCCAAGTTTTCCTGAATCCAAAGCCAGTTTCTTCCCTATCTAGTACCAATCACACCCAGCTATTTTTTTAATAATATAAATTGTTGCATAACTCTTAGGGGTTTATAAACATTGTTTCATTTAAGCTTCACAAAACTATGTAAGGAAGATGCTATTATTATCTCCATTTTACAAATCAAGAAAATGAAGCTCAAGAAAATTAAAGTGACATACCAAGGTCATACAACTATTGTGAGAGGAAATATTCTGATGGCATTTAAAGTATCAAAATAAGTTTTATTTTAAAAGATTCCTTTATAATTAGAATATTCAATATTGATTAATTTTCATTATGACTGAATTAAGCTATTAAATCAAGCACTTAGTTAATGATTTAGGGTAGGGGTATAATTTGTTGCATGGCATCTGGAAGCAAATTTTTTTTAAAGTTTCAGGCCCATAAGCAAGAGATAGAAAAATTCCATTTAAAATTACTGTAGATAAATTAAAATACTTGGTGTTCTACCTGCCAAGACAAACCCAAGAACTATATGAACACAATTACAAAACACTTGTCACACAAGTAAAGTCAGATCTAAACAATTGGAAAAATATTAATTATTCGTGGGTAGGGTGTGCTAATATAATAAAAATGACAATTCTGCCTAAACTGATCTGCTTGTTCAGTGCCAATAAAACTGCCAAAAGGTTATTTTATAGAACTAGGAAAAATTCAGGTGGAAGAACAAAAGGTCAAAACTATCAAGGGAATTAATGAAAAAAATTACAAATGATGGTGGCTTAGCAATACTAAATCTAAAACTATATTATAAAGCAGCAGTCATCATTTGGTACTGGCTAAGAAATAGTGATGGATCAGTGGAATAGATTAGATACACATGACACAAAAATCAAAACCTATGCTAATCTAGAGTTTGATAAGCCCTCAAACTCCAACTTCTGGAATAAGAACTCACCATTTGATAAAAACTGCTAGAAAAGCTGGAAAACAACATATCAGAAATTCAGCAAAAACCTACATCTTATACACCATACCAGATAAGATCAAAATGGATATCTGATTTGGAGATAAAGGATGATACTACAAATTAGGAGAGCAAGGGATAATTTACCTATCAGATCATTAGAGAAGGGAAGAATTTAGGACCAAAGAAGAACTAGAGAACATTATGAAAAGCAAAATGAGCAACTTTGATTACATTAAATTTATATTAACTAAATAAAAACTTACATTAAATACATAAAATAAAAAATACAAGCAAAACCAATGGAAACAAGATTAAAAGGGAAGTACAAAGATAGGAAAAAATTTACAACCAATGTTTCTGATTAAAGGTCTCATTTCTAAAATATTTAAGAATTGTGGCCAAAAAATATGAACAGACAATTTTCAGATGATGAAATTAAAGCCATCTATACTTTTGTAAAAACATTGCTCTAAGTGATTTAGAGAAATGCAAATTAAAGCAACTCAGGTACCACCTCACATATCAGCTAAGATGACAGGAAAAGATCATGATAAATGTTAGAGAGGATGTGGGAAAACTGGAACACTAATGCATTGTTGGTAGAACTGTGAATGGATCCAACCATTCTAGATAGAAATTTGGAACTATGCCTAAAGAGCTATAAAACTGTGCATACCCTTTGACTCAGCAGTGCCATTAATGGTACTGTATCCCAAGGAAATCTTAAAGGAAGGAAAAGGACCTACATGCCCCAAAGTGTTTGTAACCACTCTTTTTTGGTAGCAAAGAATTGGAAAATGAGTAGATGCCCATCAAGTGAGGAATGACTGAATAAGTTGTGGTATATGAAAATAATGGAATATTGTTGTTCTATAAAAACTGATGAACAAGCTGATTTTAGAAAGTCCTGGAAAGAGTTACATGAATTGATGCAGAGCGAAACAAGGAGAACCAGGAATACATTGTACACAATAACAGTTGGAATGTGTAATTATCAACTATTAAAGACTTGATTCTTCTCAGTGGTTCAATGATCAAAAACAATCCCAATAGACTTTGGACAGAAAATATCATCTGCATACAGAAAAAGAACTAAAGAGACTGAATGTAAATCAACACATGCTATGTTCACTTCTTTTTTTCTTTCTTTTTTTTTAACTCTTTCCCATGGTTTTTCCCTTTTCCTCTGATTTTTCTCTTCCAACATGATTCAAAAAGTAATATGTATTAAAAGTAAATAAATTTACTAGGAAAAAATGGTTTCAGAGGACAAATATGCTACAGACCTTTTGAATCACATTTCCAAACAAATCCCTGCATTTACTTTTGACTTAATCACAATAGTCTAGTGACTTGACCCTCAATCCATAAATAACAAACCTTAATTAAATGCCTGTTATGTGTCAGGAACTGTGCTAAGCACTGGGAATACAAATATAAAGTATTAAACAATCCTTACTAATGAGGAGCTTACATTTTGATGGGGAGAGACAAGTATATAACATTCTAGCACTATATAGTGCTTTAAGGTATATCAAGTGAGATATTTACAAATATTATCTCATTTTATCCCCACAACAACCCTGAGGTAACTAGTATTATTATCCCCTTTTATGGATGAGGAAACTGAGGTAGATAGAGATTAAATGACTTGCCTAGAGTTACAGAGCAAGGAAATGTTTGAGGCCAGATTTGAATTCAAATCCATTGTGTGGATTCATCCAGATCCAACAATTTATCCATTGTGCCTTTGTCTATAGATAAATACAATATAAATGTAAAATGAATAAATACAAATGATATGAAGTAGTTAAATACATTATGCATATTCTTAGTCATTCACTATTCCACTTTATCTTGTTTTCACCTCCATTTCCACTCTTCAAGAGCTATGTAGATTTCTAAACTCTTTTAAATCTATCCTGGCCACACCAAACAGTGTGGTATAGTAGAAGGAACAATTGGACTGGTAATCAGGGGAGAGCTGGACTCAAAACAACTTTCAAGTTTACTAATTGTGTGATATTGGTCAAATCTCTTAATCTCTCTGAGCCTCAGTTTACTCATGTATAAAATGGGCATGGTCACATTGATCTTTCCCATTTCAGAGGATTGAGAGTGGCAAATGAGATACTATATATCAAGTACTTTGTAAAACTTTAAAAAATGCTAATGTTATCTTCTATTAAATGAGCTGGATGACATAGAATTTCAGTTACAGATCATTTCAGAAGTCAGCTAGCTAGTCAAACAGTACCTGAACAGAAAATCTCTCTACAAAATCTCTGACAAGTAGACATCGAGTCCTTCCTAATTACTCTCTAATCTTATGTTGGAAATTTTAAACTAGAAATTCCTGACATCACTATGCCTGTTTGTTCTTTTCTAAATGAAGATATTTCTCATCCTTCTGGTTCATTTTTCCTCTATTTTATCCTTCTTTTAAGAAGTTGGTTGTTTCTAGACTATATTGTTTGTCTTCTTTGGTTTTAAATAGAGATAGTATCTCCACTGGACCCAAGAGCTAAAGCCATGTATAGAGCCATGGATTCCAGATAGGATATTGGTTCTACGTGTTAAAAAAAAAAATGAAGTATTATCATTGAACCACAAAGAGAAGAGTAGCTAGAAGGAAAATAAAATAGTATCAAATTCTTCAGGGAGGTCAGAAAAAATGAGGACTCAGCAATAAAGAGATCATTCATAAATTTTGAGAGAATAGTTTCAGTTGAGACATGGAAACTGAAACCAGATTGTAAACAATTGAAAAGTGAGTTGCGAAATGCTAATGTGAAGGCAATGAGCTTATGGAACTTTTTCTAATTTATTTATTTATTTTTGCTTTTTTTTTTTTTTTTTTTTTCTGACTTGCTCAAGGTCACACAGCTAGGACATGTTAAGTGTCTGAGGCCAGATTTGAACTCAGGTCTTCCTGACTTCAGGGCTGGTGCTTCATTCGCTGGGCCACCTAGCTGCTCCCTAATTTATTTATGAACGAGCAACATAGGATGACAATTTAAAGGGTTTTCAGGAACATCTGAACTTTTTTTTTTGTTTTTTTTTTTTTTTGTTTTAAGATAAGACAATTCTAAGCATGTTTGTAGGGAGGAAGCAAGTAGATATAAATAAACAAAAAGTTAGAAAGGTGAGGATAGCCAAAGGGGAAAGTTCTCAGAATAGGCCACTTCTTTATTCAATATTGGAACAAAGTATAAGGGAGAATTTGGAAGAAGAAGTTTACAGTGGTTGACTTCAGTTCCAGCAAAATATGTAATAAAGTCCTCTGTTGAAAAGGAAGTAGAAGGTGATATGGGTGGTTTAATAAAGAGAAAATTTGTAACAAATGCTGTGAGGATTAAGAGAGTCTATTAGAGAAGAATTAGAAGATTGTCTTGCTTCAGTAAGAACGGTGTTGAGATGAGATTAAAAAATTTATACTACACCCACCCTTTCTAAGGATATTTTATTCAGCAGTACTCCGGGAGTGGGGCAGAGATGTCAAATGATGAGAGTTATCCAGTGTTGGGGATCAGAAAGGGAAGTGGGTCTTAGGAGAGCCAAGGGATACCAAGGTAAAAGACAGTTGAATTAGTCAACTAAAAAGTCAAGATTTCAAAGTGAGAAAAGTTTTATAGTCTAAGAAAGTAGGGAGAGGTAAAAGTAAGAGAGTGGAATTAGGAGAGGATGAAATAAGAATAGGTTTAAAGGGATGAGTGAAAATAAATGATTATGGTAAGATATAAGAATTCCAAAATTTAAATTATGGAATTGGAACTCATAAGGATGATGATAAAATCCTTATATGTGACTGAGGAGGAATCACAGATAATAATAATAACTAACATGTACACAGTACCTACAAATATGCCAGACACTCTGCTAAGTGCTTTGCAAATTATTATGTCATTTTATCCTCACAAGAGTCCTGGGAAGTTAGATACTATTATTTATCCCCATTTTATAGATGAGGAAAATGAGGTAAAAAGAGATTAACTGACTTGCCTAGCTAGTTAGTATCTCAGGCCAGATGTGAAGTTGCCTTCCTGACTCAAGGAATTGTAGTCTATACTCCTAGGAGTTACAGACATTAATAAAATAGGAAGCAAGGGTATATGAGGGAACATTAATGTGAAACCTTAAGTCTTTAAAGGCAGAAGTTATAATGGAGAGGGAAACTATGTGCTAGATACTGAAGTCCTTCAGAAAGAAGGAAATTTAGTAGAAATCTTTACCAAGATCTAAATAGAGCTATATATCTACATAAAATGAACATAAAAGTATTTAAGGGAGGAAGAGAGCAATAGAAATATCAAATCTGAATAATTGCAGGGTTAGTCACCAGGAAAAGGAAAGTGGAGAGGAATATTTGAAAGGCAGTAGCAAGGAGGAAAGAAAAATTACTGCTTGCCACCACATTAGGATGGTTCTGTTTGTGATCAAGGACCCTGAGTTCAAATCTACCTGTAAAAGAGGGATAATCCTAGCAATGTTGTTGTTCCTTCTCCAGCTCATTTTATAGATGAGGAATATGAGGCAAACAGGGTTTAATGACTTGCCCATGTAATAAGTGTCTAAGATCAGATTTGAACTCAGAAAGCTGAATCTTACTGACTACAGGCCCAGTTCTTTATCCATTACCTCATCTAATAGCCCCACAATCTTAACATTAGTACCAATCTAACAAGAACATTTTGACAAATTATTTAATACCCATAAAGTACTTTTTAGGCTTTAAATTTGGATACATATAAATTAATATTATTATAGATTAACTTTATCTACCCCAAAGAGTACCTATACTTGGATATAGTTATGAAGAAAGATGATTTATTTACTTTGAATATTTTGATATTATTATTGTTG
This sequence comes from Myrmecobius fasciatus, assembly GCA_023553655.1. Taxonomy (NCBI): domain Eukaryota; kingdom Metazoa; phylum Chordata; class Mammalia; order Dasyuromorphia; family Myrmecobiidae; genus Myrmecobius; species Myrmecobius fasciatus. Next base: position 20,891 of record JAJPUD010019121.1, read on the forward strand.
CCTGAGCTATATGTTATGACAGAAATGATCTATTCCTCTCTTCCCAAACGGTACTTTGTAGTGCTAGGGAAAGAGGGCTGAATTTAGAATCACAGGAACTATCTTAATATCTTTTACCTGTGTGACCCCGAATAAATCACTTCTCATCTTCAAACCTTAGCTTCTTCATCTGTTAAAAACAAAAAAAAAAAACCAAAAAAAAGGAAAAAAGGGACTGGTTTTTATGATTTCTGAGGTACCTTCCAGCTACAGAGTTGTAAAAAAATATTTCAAAAGAAATCACTGAATTTCTTCAAATGGAAGTCCACTGGATGTAGAGGTCCTTGTGAAAATGAAACAAATTGTTTCCCAAAAGTAGAATGTAAGGTCCTCTTTATGAAAGAGGAGGAAAAGGGAAAGGAAAAGAGATTAAGATTTGGTATTTTGCACTACAATTTTTTGTTATTTTTTGTTATATGGAGTCATATAGTATTGTTGTTGCCATGTAAAATCACCTCCTGGTCCTGCTGAGTGAAATCAGCACCATTTCATGCAAGTCTCTCCAGGCCTCTCTGATCGTTTCAGTTTATTCTCCCTCCCTCTTCTCTTCCCCCCATCCCAGACAGTAAGCAATCAACTATATGCTAAACATGTGCAATTATTGAACTGAATCTTAAAAGAAACCAGGGATTATAAGAAGCGAAGCAAGTCTTTCCAGGCCTGCTGATCGTTTCTTACAGAACAATAATATTCCATGACAGTCATATACCATAATTTATTCAGCCATTCTCCAATTGATGGGCATCCATTCAGTTTCCAGTTTCTAGCCACTACAAAAAGGGCTGCCACAAACATTTTTGCACATGTGGGACCCAGCAAATGAGAATAATAGTTAGCACTTTGTATAATTTTAAGGTTTGCAAAGCACTTTCCCAAATAATGTCTCATTTGAATCTCACAAAAACCATGTGATGTAAATGCTATTACTATGTCCATTTTGCAGATGGAGAAACTGAGACTGAAAAAAGGTTAAGTAACTTGTCTAAGAGTCATAGTGAAAACTTACAAAAGCAGAATACAAATTCAGATCTTCCTGACTGCAGAATCATTGTTCTATCCACTGTACTACTCAGTTATCTATTTTATTACAGTTTCTCTACCCAACTCACTCTACCACTCCGCCCAACTAAGCAGACCATTGTTGAAAATCTATTATATATTAAATTTTTTAAAGCAAGACAAGAAAGCAGATTCAAGAAGGTATGTACACTGGGATCCTGCAGTTCAGTAAACTCTGATAAACACACAAAGGAATAAAACTTGACTGGAACAATTTTAGAGATAACAGAAGCTGGTAGGGTTGTTTAGCAAGAGCTCCATGGCAATGTTAAGCAGAGACGGCAAATAACGAGTAGCTACCATGTCAGGAAGTGTTTCTTCAAAGGAGGTAGAAGTAAACAAAGAATAAATAGGTAGTGGTAGGGAAGAGAATGAATGAACTTTCCATAATTCTTTCTCTAGTTCTTGGGGAAGTAAATAACGTCTGAGATAACAGAATCATTTCCCATTGACCTAAGGAAAAATTGATTGCTATATAGATATTTCCCCTAGAAAAAGGCTGTGAAGTGTGATCAAATGGCATAATAATACTTGAAATTCATATAATGCTTTAAGATTTACACAATCTACATTCTCTTATTTGAACTTCTCAATAACTCTGAAAAGTAGTTGGCATCAATACCTCTATTTTACAAATGAGGAAAGTGAAGCTCTAAAAGGTCAGATTAACAAGCATCTACTGAGAGCTTACTAGATATCAAACCCTTGTGCTAAGGTGCTGGGAATACAAATAAAAGCAAAAAAAAAAAGACAGTTCTTGCCCTCAAGAAAGACAAAAATTACCTTCTAATGTGAACAGACAACACATAAAAGTAAACTGAAAGAAAAAAGAAGTTAAGAAAATCAGGAGTTTCCCAAAGAAACTGACCAATCAGAGGAAATGGTATTGATCTTTCTAAAGGACATAAAAGATAATATGATGTAACTCCCTTGCCTTTACAAATTAGGAATATGAATCCCCAAGGAATTTAATGAGGGGAAAAGAAGACCCTTATGTACAAAAACATTTATAATAGCTCTTTATGTAACAGCAAAGAGGTAGAAATGAAGGAAATGCCCAAAAATTGGATAATGATGGAATAAATTGGAATAAGAATGTCATGAAATATTATTGTGGAGTAAGAAATGACAAAAGGAATAGTTTAAAGTAGGACCAGTATAAACTGAATATAATGAAGTGAGTACATGGGAAAAAATTATATACAATAACAGTACTGTAAAGAAAAAAACTTTAAAAGCTTTAAGAACTCTAATCATTATAATAACCAACCATGATTCCAGAGTACTAGTGATGAAGAATGCTATTCACCTCTTGACAAAGAGCTGATAAATTTAAGTTAAAGAAAAATTTATTTTTAAATATTGCCAATGGGGAGTTGTTTTGCTTGGTTATGTATATCTGAAAAGGATTTTATTTTTCTTTCAATTTGGAAAGATGAAGGAAAAAGAAGAAGAGGGTTAACAGTGAAGTTACTATACTGAAAAAAATAGTAAGAGAAAAAACCAAAGTTGAATGTTGAATTGTATGCATTTAAAAAAGAGGAAACAGTATACAATGGAGACTCTCAGTTTCTTCCCCCCTACTCCCCACCTATTCTGTATCATTTATCAGCATGACAAAGTCTGTCAACTAGTTTTACACAGACATCTCAACAGTGACTTCCAGGGATTTATATATTAAGCTAGGCATTCTATCCCTTAGTCTAAAACCTTTGGGTTGATAAAATAGACATTCCTAGGCCTCCTTAAGCATAACCCCTTCTCCAAAATTCTACAATATAGCCAAAATGACTTGGTAGTCTTTGTTCTGTAGATATGACATTCTATTGTTTAACTTAAAACCTTTTTATTGACTGACCTCTATCCCTGGAATGTACTCTTACTTCAGCTTCGCTTCTTATAATCCCTGGTTTCTTTTATGATTCATTTCAATAATTGCACATGTTTAGCATATAGTTGATTGCTTACTGTCTGGGATGGGGGGAAGAGGAGAGGGAGGGAGAAAAAACTGAAGCAGAAGATTTTGCAAAGGTGAATGTTGAAAACTGTCTTTGCATGTATTTGAAAAAATAAAAAGCTATTATTTAAAAAAAGACTCAGTTCAAATAGGGTGTAGAGCCAAGATGGCAGAAAGAAGCCAGAACATTGTCTGAGTTATCCCCAGTTTCCTCAAGAATCAATGCTAGATCAAGCCTCTGAACATATTTTGGGTTAACAGAACCTACAAACATTTGGAGTGTAATAGTTTTTCAACTTAAGATATCTTGAAAGGACTTCAGGAAAATGCTGTCTTATCGGGGAGGAGGGAAACACAGCAGGTGCAGCACAGAGAGGCCCAGCAGGGGGAGGCCTAGTGCAAAAAGGCCATGAGTAGGAATTTAGCAGGATACCCTTAACCAAAATAAGGCAGCTTTGGCTACTCAGTCATGGTTCAGAAAACCAGTGGATCAACAGACTAGCTGTAAGACTTCCAAAACAACTACAGAAATCAAATTGTGAGCTCATGAACCCCAGCATAACAAGCAGATCTTGATCAGGCCCAATCAGTGCAGTGGGAAAGCCTGCAGCATCATCAGTTCCAATGCAGTCAGTGAGAGATCCCTGTACTCTTGCAAAAGAAGTGTGGAACAATTTGTTTTGTGCCCTAAGAGCAGAATTTTTAAGAAGAGTTAAAAAAAAAGCAAAAAGAATTCTGACTATAAAGATGAAGACTCTGGAGACAGGGAAGATCAGAACACAAACTCAGAAGAAGACAGCAAAGATAAAATGCTTTCAGCTGAATTCTCAAAGGGAGTTATGATCTGGTCTCCAGCTCTTATAAGAGTTCAAAAAGAGCCATAAAAGAGAGATAGAAGAAAAAATGGTAAAAAGAAATGAAAGCTATGTAGAAGAATTATGAAAATTGGGAGCAGAGCCAACAGCATGGCAAATGAAGTACAGAAATTGATCTAAGAAAACAACTCTTTAAAAATAAGTTTGACAAAATGTAAAAAAAAAGCAACTCCTTAAAAAATAGAATTGGCAAAATGAAAACAATTCCAATGAACACAACAATTCTTTTAAAAGTACAATTGGCCAAATGCAAAAGGAGTTTTTTAAAAAAGGTACCTGAAAAAAATAATTAACTAAAAATAAGAATTGGAAAAATGAAAACAAATGTTCAATGAGACATCAAAAATCAGTCAAAAAATGAAATAAATAGAAGAATATATAAAATAATTCACTGGAAAAACAACTAATTTGGAAAAAGATGCAGGAGAGACATTCAAAAAATTATTGCACCTGAAAACTATGATGAAAAAAAGAGCCTGGTCAAATCATCAAGTAAAACTGCACTTATAATCTAAAACCAGAGGGTAAAATTGTCATTGAAAGAATATATTGATCACCTCCTGAAAGAGATCCTGAAATGAAAACTCTGAGGAATGTTGTAGTTAAATTCCAGAATTATCAGATCAAGGAGAAAATACTGCAAGCAGCCAGAAAGAAATAATTCAAATATTGAGAAGTGACAATCAGGATTACCCAAGACCTAGTAGCTTCCATTTGAAAGGATTGAAAGGCCTGGAATATGATATTTCTGAGAGCAAAGGAACGTGGACTGCAACTAAGAATCAAGTATTCAGCAAAATTAAGCATTATCTTTCAGGGTAAAAGATGGACATTCAAAAAAACATGTGAATTTCATTTTTATGAAAAGACCAAAGCTGAACAGAAAATTTGATCTTCAAATATAGAACTAGAGAAGTATGAAAAAGTAAAAAGGAAATAAAAAAATGATTGTTTCTTTTTAAATTTCCCCATATAGGAAGATTATATGTTTAACTCTTGAGAATTGAATCTCTGGTATGGGTATATTTAGAGGATGTAAATATAATTTGATTTTCTTGTGATGAAATAAAAAATAAATTAGAAGTGGAAAGGGGATTGTCCTGGAAAAAGACGAGGGGGAGGTATGATGGGGTAAATTATATCATATGAAGAGGCAAAAAAGACCTATTACAGTTGAAGAAAAGAAGGGAGAGGGGTGAGCATTGTGTAAATCTTAATCATCATATTTTATTCAAAGACTTTTGTTTGTTATTTAGTTTGATATAAAATCTTGTCTCATCCTATGGAGAAGTAGGAGGAGAAAGGAGAAAGGAAAGGCAGAGTTAATAGAAGGGAGAACAAAAGTAGAAGAGGAAAGGGATAAAAAAGGGAAGGGGCTTTATAAAGGGAGGGCAGATTGAGAGAGGTAGTGGTCAGAAGCAAAACACTAATGAAGAGAGAAAGGGGGAAAGGAAAGAGAAAAGTATAATTTGGGGGTAAACAAGATGGCAGGAAATACCGAGTTAGTAATTTTAACTGTGAATGTGATTAAAATGTATTCTTTCACAAACAGAAGCAAATAACACATTAGATTAAAAGCCAAAATTCTATTAAATGATGTTTACAAGAAAACATTTAAAGCAGAGTGATACATACACAATAAAAGTAAAAAGCTGGAGCATAATCTATTATGCTTCAGCTAAAGTTAAAAAAACACAGGGGTAGCAATACTGCTCTCAGATAAAGCAAAAGCAAAAATAATCTAATTAAAAGAAGGAAGGAAGGAAACTATATCTTGCTAAAGGTACTATAAATAATGAAGTAATATCAATATTAACCATATATGTACCAAGTGGTACATCCAAATTCCTAGAGAAGAAGTTGAGAGCTGAAAGAAAAATTAGAGAGTAAAACTATACTAGTGGAAGATCTCAACTTCTTTCTATCAGAACTACATAAATTGAATCACAAAATAAATAAGAAAAAGCTAAGGAATTAGCTAAAACTTTAGGAAAGTTAGCTATGATAGACCTTTGGAGAAACCTGAATGGGGACAAAGAGTAATATGCTTTTTTTTCTTGGCATTATATGGAACCTACATAAAAACTGAAAATGTATTAGGGCTTAAAAATCTCAAAATCAAATGCAGAAAAGCAGAAATAGTAAATGCATCTTTTTCAGATCATGATGCAATAAAAATTACATGTAATAAAGGACCAGGGAAAAACAGGCCAAATATTAATCGGAAATTAAACAATTTAATCCTAAAGAATTGCCAGGTATTATACCTGAGGGAAGTCGGGTCTTACCTCCTCCTGAGCTTTGGAGCACATCTGGACACAATCCCGCATGTTCCCCAA
>JAJPUD010019122.1:0-27155 GCA_023553655.1 Myrmecobius fasciatus
TCAGCCAGACTCTAGCCCTCTGGACCTGTAGCGGGTCCTTGGGCATGGCTCTGAATAAAGCGGATGGGGCTGGTGGAAGCCCAAGGACCATAGCCCCCTAAAGCTGGTCACGGCTTCCTCGGCTCGCATGGAGGCTCTGAAGCTTTCAGGGAGTCTTTGGAGGCAGAGTACCATGATGGTGAGAGGAAAATGACAAACACTGGTTATTGGGAATTGTTACTGAATTTCTTTCAACAAAAACATCCAAAAAATCTGCCTTCACCTCACCCAGTCCCCACTTTTTGGCTCTAGGCACGTCTGTAATTGCTTGAGCCATATCCGAACTGAAAATCACAAGGCACAAGTTACTTATATCCTTCAGGAAGGCTGGCACTCTTGCTTAAAGGCGTCCAGAAGTGAATCTGTCTGGTGACAGAATACTGTTCCATTTGTAGCAGATTCAGTTCCAGAACTGGGTGCAGCCATATACAATCTCTTTGACTTTGGGCACATCCCTTCCCCTCTCTAGGCCTTCGGTCCTCATCTGCAAAATAAACGTTTTCTCTAAAGTCCTTTCCAGCTTCAAGCATATATGGATTTCCATAAATAATGTGTGAAAAACTCAAAAAGTGTACAAATCAAGGAAATTAACATGGGAGTAGATGTAATATATATAGTGGATTCTGAGTAAAGAAAACAGATCTGATTCTTGGCTCAAACATTTTCTAGTTGTCACTTAACCTCTGACTGCCTCAGTGGCCCCAACTGCAAAATGGAGATAAATAACGCTATCTTTACAGAGGAATTGTAAAGATCAAATGAGACATAGAAAAATTGCTTGGCAAATATTAAAGTGCTATGAAAATGATATTAGCTATCATTAAAGTTAACAAAATTATAGCTAAGCACTTTAATGAGACTTCTTCCTTCCAGAATACCAAAGAATAATTATTTTTTCATTCAAAATGTCATTTTTAAAAAACTTTCCACCAAATTTCAGTATTCTCAATATTCTGTTGCAATTAAGTGGTGTCAACCTTGTAAAATTTTTTGATTTTTCTGTTTAGGCAATTGGGGTTAAGTAACTTACCCAGGGTCACACAGCTAATAAATATTAAGTGTTTTGAACTCCTAACTCCAGGGGGAGTGCTCTATTCACCCAGTCATCTAGCTGCCTCCAGCTTTGTAAAATTTTAAAACAATCTTTCCACACACCCCCCTTCTGTGAGTCATCAAGTTTTTATTAAGTACTTGCTGTGAGCCCTCAGGCCCTAGTTTAGGTGCTTTAGATGTAGAAGTAGTCCTTGTTCTCTAGGAGCTTGCATCCTCACCCTTCTTCCTCTCCCTTTTATGACTTATCTTTCTTCTTTACACTTTACACTTTTTTTTTTGTACATAATCCTATGAGACTGGCAGCCCTGGAAGAGCACTATAAAGTATGGCATAATGCTGATCCTGGAGTTTCTTTGAGTCCCAGCTCTGACTCTGTGTGACCTGGAGAACCCAAGAATTCTGTTTTTTTACAATAAAATCAGGGTTTTTTTTTTTTTGTTTGTTTTGTTTTGTTTTTTAAAGAATTCACATAGGTGGCTATCCCAATTTATTGCCAAAACACATGGGCAGCCAGCAACAACATACCTTTTGCACTAATGCTACGGAGATCTGTGATTTTCATTAGGATCTTTGGAAACATATGAGGCTTGTTGGGTCGCCTCTTTCTGATGTAAATTTTCAGTGCTTCCAGCAACGGTTCTTGTAGCTTATCCACTTTTGTTGGTTCCTCTAAGTCCTGACGATCTAGAGAACAGCAAGAAAGTATACAGTCAGTCATTGGGGCCAGAATGGTGGTCCAAGATTCCCCGATTTCCTTAGTCAGGGGAACTACTGGCTAAAGATACTCCTACCTAAAGATGGCCATCTCTGCAGCTTAAGAGAGCTGGCTAGAGCACTAACAGGTCAAGTGATTTTCCCAAGGTCAGCTGTCTGTTAGATGCAGTCATTAGCAGGGTTAAAAAAAGAAAAAACCCAGCCATGTAGCTGTTGTTTGCAGGATTTCATCTGCAGTCCTGATAAATCAATTCTCATTTTCCACCCCTCTCATCCTTACTTGGCAGTTCAGCTTAAAAGCTACTAGAAACTTGGCCTCTATAAGGTTAGGGTGTAGTCCTTTTTTTTTTTTTTTAAACTTAATAGTATTTTATTTTTTCAAATACGTGCACAGATGGTTTTCAGCATTTACCTTTGCAAAACCTTATGTTCCTAATTTCTCTCTCTCCTACTCCCCTCCCCAAGATAGCAAGCAATCTGATATAGATTAGACATGATGCAGTCACTTTTTATATTTACAGTGAATGTGTCAACTCCTGGATAAGAGATCATGGAATGTCAATGCTGAAAGGGACCTTATAAAGAGCATTTAATCATTTTCCAGCTTCTGTTTGAAGATCCCAGTGATGAGGAACCCGCAAATTTCTTGTGGCAGCCCATTTCACTTTGGGACTGCTCCAATTGTTAGAAAGTTTGTCTTTTCATGGAGCTGAATTGTGCTTTTTTGTAACTTCCATCAAACTAGAGTTCTGCCTTCTTCCCATGAGACTTAAGTGAACTACCTGTATTGGCCAGAAGATGGCATTACAGAATTAAGAGACTACGAAATTGGGATTGCTTTAAGGAAGAGAGCTCTCTCATTAAAGCCATTGTTATTTGTTTAACCATTTGTGATATAATTACTTTGAAATGCTAAATCTCAGAGGAAAAAAGATTCCTCCCTCTACTGGGGTACCAGTGAGCCAATGAACTCAAGCGTTTGGTACACATCCTTGTGTATAACTTTATATCACATTGAAATTCACCAAGCCATCAATAAGGTTCCTGGGGAGTTTAAAAACAGTATAATCCCACTTTAAAAAAAAAATGAATGGAAAAAAAAAAACTAGTCCTCAGAGAAACAGTATTTTTGAATCTTTAGGGAGGAGGAGAAAGAGCTTAAGTACAATCATTTAGCTATAAGAACAGGCAAAAAAATAAAACATTGCTCTTGGTTCTCTTCTTATGCTTTTTTTATCTCCTGAAAAATAAGCCTGCTGTAGAGCTGAGGATGAGCATCCGTTTTTTCCTTATTAAAGCTGAAGGATAAGAGACCCTCTTAGCAGTACCTCCACAGATTAAGCAGATGGCACTAAGAAGGCCCGTTTCTGTGTCATCCATTTCCAAAGGCAGGAGCTGATTGGCAAAGGTGAACACCAGATCGGTGAGAGGTCCAAAGCCGGCATTGTGCATCTGGGTTCGGTTTAGGGTAAGGCCGTCAGAAAAGGTCATCGTGTCTTGTTCAGGTGTGTATCTTGTGCAGATTCTAAGAATCTGTGGGGAAAAACAACATTTAAAACTTTGGGGTGGAAACTATGAGAGACACTTTATAGAATATGAGCAAATGATAATTCATCTGTAGGGATAAAACATCTAGGACATCAAGGAAAACAATGGGAAGAGGAAGGAAGGAAGGAACGGGAAGGGAAGAGCAGTTGGAACTCACACTATATTATAAAATAGCAATCATCAAAACCATTTAGGATTGGATCAAATGAGATAGCTGCAGAACTCTTAGCATAGTGCCTGGCATGAATAGGTACTTAATAAATGCTTGTTCACTTCCTTTTCTCTATAAGGTTAAAAAATGGAGAAGTCCATCAGTAAGACAGATTACACAGGGAAGAATCAGAGATAATGGAGGGTAATAACCCAATATCCAATAAACTCCAAAAATAAATTAACTTGGAGAAACACTCCCTATTTTATGAGTATGTCCGGGAAAATTGAAAAACAGTCTGACAGAAATTAGGACTTAGACCAATATCTTATACCACATCCCACTATAAATTCAAAATGGATACTAGACCTGAATATTAAAGAGCATATAAAAATAAGTAGAGAAAAAGATCAAAAGCCTCTTAGAATTATGTGCAGAAAATGAATCCATAACTAAGTAAGGGACAGAGTCAGCTATAAAAGACAAAATGACTTTATATGAAATTAAACACCTTTTGTGTGAACAGAACTAATGTATGTAGAAAAATCAGGGCAGTTAACTGAGGAAAAAGAAACTTGTATCCGATTTTTTGGATAAGTTTGGTGGTATCTAATATATTTAGAGAGCTAGCAAATATATAATACCAAATGTTATCCCCCAAATAAATAATCAAAGGCTATGAACAATTTTCAAAAGAAGAATTGCAAACAATTAATCACGATAGGAAAGTGTACCAAATCCCAAATAATAAGAGAAAGCCAAACTGGTCTTTTGGAAGGAATTCTTCCTCATTGGAAGACCTCAGGTGTTCTAGTTCTTATACCCAAGTGACAGGGAAGCTGGAAATCAGTCAAGAGTCTCCCTTGCAATAGACTGTTTTTCCTGATATCAAGTATAAATTAATTGTCTTCTTTTCAGACCCAATCATTGCTTCTAATATTGTCTTCCAGGACCTCTTCAGTATGACAACTTCTGCCTTCCCCAACACACACCCAGTCTTTTCTTTTCCAAGTTAAATGTTCCCAATTCATCCAATTGATATTAATATGGCATGGGCTCAAGACCCATTTACATCTATGTCTCCTGAAGCCTCTTCCTTCCTTCCTGGCCCAACTTGGATGCCATCCTCATCCAAGACAGGATCTTTTACAGACTTTTCTTCCAAAAGAAACTGTCTCTCCCATCTCCAATTTCTAGGAGCATGTTACTTAGCCTAATGTCAATGCTTCTGTCACATTACGCCTTGCAACATACTTATCCATAGATCTGGCTCCACATAACAAAAAAGCAGAGACATACTCAATTTTTTTCAGAGCAAAGTTGGTGACATTTTCTATCTTTGTATCCAGAGCATGCTGTAGAATTTAAAGAGTTAATTTGCTAGGGCAACAGAAAGTCATGTAAGTGTGAATAGTGTGTGAAAGAGAACACAGAAGAAACCACAAAGAACTAAAGGAAAAATTATCATCGAAGAATTGCCTGACTTAAAAAAAGAAGAGTTGGTCAAGTAAAGAGAATGAGAAAACCAAAGGACAGCCTATGCGCTCCCCTGTTATTCACTTACACATCAAGAGAAATTAAGGTAAAGGTCCAACACATTGGAAGGACCTTCTGTGGACACATCTGAGAAGACAAGGACAAGAGTCAGCAGGATGGGAAAGCCTGGAGGAACCATCAAATAGGTCATCAGAGGATGAGGCAGCCGACGCCTGAGGGTATTTGAACGCTCCTAATATCCCAAGGTGCCTTGGATTCGTGTACCTACGAGTCTTGAAATGGGCTTTCTCTTCTATGACCTGTTCTTTCAGGTCTTCCTCTTCCTTGTGCTGAAAATGTCCACATCTTAGTGAGTAGCCATTGTGAATATTTTATGGCTGAAAACATGGCTAACCTAAAGGCCGAACAACCAGTGGTGAATCTCTGCTTGGGTCTTCAGATGACAATCATAAAGCCAGTCCATTCACAGTGAATTTCCAGCTTGGCAGGAACCAAACACTTGTTAAATGCCGCTCCATGCTAGGAACTGTTCTAGGTGCTGAGAATACCAAGGCTCTGTTCTCAGGAAGCTTACATTCTGTTAGCAGAGACATCTATGCATGTGTGAATGGCAAATAAACAGGAAGTAGTTTTTAGACAGGAAGTAACTGGACAAAGGCCTACTGCAGGAAAGTCCTTGTGCTGGCTTGGAGGAAAGGAGGGATTCTAAGCCAAGGGAGCCCAGTCCAGGCAAAGGGGACAAGGCCGAGGCCTAAAGCACTTTACAGACATCATCTCGAGGGATCCTCCCAACTGTGTCTTGGGAGATGAGGGGAGGAGGAAACTGAGGCTCGGAAGGCAATGACTAGGCAAGGCCCTGCGTCTGATAAACGGCAGAGGTGGAATTTGAACTCGGCTCTCCTTCACTTTAAGGTTCGGCCCTCTGCATACGTGGAAGTTGTCACATAAAGCTCGGGAACTCGCTTCTCTTGGCAGCTAGAATCCAGAGAGGACGCAGAGAGCTAGAGAACCCTCAAATAACATGATAAATGTGTTTTTCATCTTGGCAATCCTTGCAGCATTTCCTCAGGAATTAGTCAGAATAAATCACTTGGTTGGGCCTAGAAATGATGGTTCTTGGGCACAGCGTTCCTGGGTTTGCGGAGGGCGTAGGGAGAGGCGAATTCAGTTCAAGCCAAACAGGAAAACATTGATTTAGTCTTGCTGCTTATTTTCTGTCAGCTCCACTTACTGGGAACATGAAGCAAAACGGCTTCGTGCGTGCCAACAGGCCTGCCCACCTTGCACTGAACTTTTTCTCTAAGAACCCCTAAGGTCCTGGGGAAACGGAGCCGGCGACAGCCCCCCTGCCCAACACCCACAAAACGGGCGAAACCGCCCCAGATCTGGGAGTGAGAGTCCTGGAAGCGCCTGGTCTGAGCCTCTCTTTGGGCAGAGGTCCCTCTCACGGGGGCAGCGTCAGCCTGGAATCCAGGTGGCTCAAGTGCCCGGCAGGAGGGCTGCCGGGAAATTCGGGCTGCAGGCTAAGGGCAAACGCCCTCTCATCCCAAGGAAGCCCACCGGTACACGTGGCTACCAGGGGGCGAGCTCCACGGGAGTGGGGGAGGCAGTCCAAAGAAATGCTTTGGGAACCTCAAAGCCCCACCCCAGCTTGTTCAGTGGTACCAGCAGGACGGGCTCTGTGTGACCTCGTTGGGGTTTTCTCAGCAGAGACACCGGAGAGCTTGGCCATTTCCTTCTCCGGCTCATTTGACAGATGGGGGAACTGAGGCAAACAGGGCGAAGGGGCTGACTCAATGTCAGGTGGCCCTAAGTATCTGAGGCTGGATTCGAACCCAGGAAAATGAGCCTTCCCGCCTCCGATGCTCTATGCACTACAGCGTGCGCCCCCTAGGAAGATGTGGGGACCACACCCCCCTGTGTGACCTAGAGCCCACTCTGGACAAACATCACCTGTGTGACCTAGAACTCACCTGGGGACAAACACCACCTGTGTGACCAAAACTCACCTGGGGACAAACACCACCTGTGTGACCTAGAGCCTGCCGTATCACCTCCAAGCATCACCTTTCTCACGATCAAATGAGGCAATATGGCACTGCTCTTCTCACAGGGGCCAGTGAGATTATGGATGGTTTTCTTAACTTGAAATCGCTACCGATCCATATATGTGTAACCACACGCATATATGAATGAATGAGGCATTTATCAAGTGCTTACTGTATGCAAAGCACTGTGTTCAGTATGTTAAGAAAAACAAGATAGCCCCAGCCCTTAAGGAGCTCACTTGCTAACGGGAAGAGACAGCATACACCCACATGTAAAAGGGAGGCAGGCAGTAGGTGATACAGCGGGTAAAGTGCTAGACTTGGAAGAGCCGAGTTCAAATTTTGCCTTGGACATTTACTAGCTTTGTGGCTCTGGGTAAGTCACCTAAATTCTGTTTACCAGTTTCCTTATCTGTGAAATGGGTACTAATACTAACACCTAATTGTGAGGATTATATAATATCTGTAAACTACTGTGAAAACTGTAAAGAGCTATGTAAATGCTAGTGATTATTATTGTTGTTGATCTTGTTGTTAGCAATATTGCTCCCAAAGGGCTAGCACAGGCAAAGAACCTTCAAGGCCAGCCTTCAAAGTAAGCACTACAGGCATTATTTCTCCCCCTTTTAAAGATGGAAAAATAGGGGCTCCCAGAGATTAAGTGGTTTGCCCCAGGATTACTACAGCTCAGATGATGACTCTTGTAGCTTGCTTTAAAATCATGCTATTTAGACAAGGGCTTTAAGGTTTACAAAATTATCTTACAACAATTCTGTGAGGTTTGCATCCTCATTGGAGAAAGTGAGCGAATCACCTGTGATCACCAAGTTCACATCCATGGAGCATTTTAAGGTGTGCAAAAAAGGCCTCCGCTTTGCAGAGGAGGGAAACTGAGCTCCAGGGACATTTATTGACTTGTCCAGGTTCCCACTGCTACTAAGTGCCTGAGACAAGATGCGAACGCACGTTTTGAACCCAAGGGTTTGACTCCATATGCAGTGCTCAATCCACTCTGCATGGTTTCAGGAGTACTTAAGACTATTCTCACTCAGTGTACACATTTTACTAACCCTGGTCTAGCTCTAAGGTTCTTTTAAAAGGGTCCATCCCAGTACCGCATCTCTTCATCCATGTACATTTATATATCCAGCGACTGAAGAGAATCCCTCTGGGTTATTCTAGCCTCAATTCTGGCTCCATCTTTCCCCATAAATGGAATACTGCCATGGTGTATTTGTCCTTCTCAAGGTGATCCTTATCATGTTTTAGAAGCTCCTGCTTGCCACAGAGAGGAACACTTCAAGTCTTGTTTGAATGGGGGGTGGAGTGGGCAGGCAAGTTTCCTAAAGAAACAAAAATGGATTCACAGCCCAGCCAGCAGACCCTGAGCATCCCCAAGACAGTTCTGTTTCTCAAGAAAAACTGAATATTTGATTTCCGTCACACCACAGTCAAATGTCACTGGCGGATCCAGAATTTTCTATCTTCATTCAAATGCCCTTTGTTTGAAAGAATGATATTTTATCTGGAAACATCAACATGCAGGCCCCATGACTTAGCTAAAAATAGCAGAAGACTCCCAGGCCGGCCCCAGAGGCTCCTCATCCCACAAGAGGGTCCCTCTGACAGAGGGTCTATTGATCTCCAACATTAATCCCTCTCTGAGATAAAAGGGCCATCTTGGCTTTCAGCAACGGCCAACCAATAATGATCCTTCAAATCGTGTAAACTCCTCATGATCGGGACGCTAAAATCCAGGAGTCAGAGAGTCTGCAATAGGAGGGATCCTGAGCTAAGATTCTGGCTGGAGTTCCATTTGCCATAATACTTCAAAGTTTACAAATCTTCTCATGAAAACCTTTTAAAATAGTTTGTTGTTCCCCGCTTACACATAAAACCCCTCGAGATTAGAAAAATGAAGTTCCTTGGGAAGGGTCACATGGCCGTTAAGGTTCAAAGCCACTGTGATCTCTCATCATGTAAATACGCCAGAAAATCGAGACTGGGTTAGGCAGGATGCTGAGTTTTTTGATATCAAGAAGTAGCCCAGGTGTGGCTGATAGAAGGCTGGGACTGGAACCCGAGAAGATTGGGTTCCCATTGCACTGACCACCCCCCCCCACCCCACCCCATCCCCCGTGTCCTGAGGAGCCAGGTCTGCAAGTTACACATGAGTTGCTGATGTGCCTCAATGGCAAGGGTTTCCATGTTAGGAATACCCCACTGATGAAATAAAGGGTCTGGACCAAAAGACAAATAAAAAGTTACAATGATACCTCTAAACGATTCCCAGGGTTCTCACTACTATCCCACAGCAGAGTATGCTGGAAGGTCATCAAGGACAGACTCCGTGTCCATGTCTAGCAATCACTATTTCCAAATCCTCAGTCCAGTGTTACAAATCTGTCTAAAAAGTACTTAGAAGCACAGGAGGAAATGTGGTTTAATGGAAAGAGCATCGATTCTGGTATCAGAACACCTGGGTTTGAATCCTGCTTTTAACACTTAATTACCTCTGCAATCTTGGGCAAATACAACCTTCCATAGCCTCTATTTCCTCATCTGGTCTTGGAACTCCCATCCAGCTCTAGAACTAAATAGTCCTATGACTTTATGAGAAGGTTGACTTCAGTGGTGGTTAAGAGGCCATTCAGCTCTAAATTAACCAAACAACGAATGGACGGAGTTGGTTGTGTTCCTCCATCTCGTTTTAATGATACGGGAATTACCTTCTCTTCCATTTGACCCATTTACAGGGTCCAGGCTTGCACAGAATGGGACAAAGTGAGCTGAGCTGCCTCGGGAGGAAGTGGGGATCACCCTCACTTGAAGGTTTTACAGGAGGGCTGGGGGATCCCCTTTCATGCAGGGGCCTCTTTTTCAGATACAGGTTGCTTCCAAACCTGAGATCCAAGGCACTGGGGAAATAAAGTGCTTTCCTGAAAGGCCATCGGGTCATTTGCCCAAACACTTTCTGTATCATCTGAGTTTAGCTATTGCCCATCGGCCTAGTTGGGATAGAAGGTCTCATGAACTCCTGAGCTTCATAAGCTACAACACTCTTCTCTCTGGCAAAAAAAGACTCAAACTCCAGCCTGAATTTCCACCTCGGGGGAAAGAAGCAATCTATACTAACAGCATTAGAGAGGAGCATTTCATTCCTATCTCCACCAAAAGAGCAATGCAGAGAACTGCTGGGAACAGGAAACAGTCTGGTGCTTTCAATCTAGAGCCTAACCATAAGGGACTTAGTTTCTGAGCCACAGGAACGAAGCTAGGCTGTTTCCATGGATCTCTGGATCTCCTGGTTTGTAGAGCTAAGAGACATTTAGAAATGATGATGTGGGGGTTATGAGTCAAGATCTGTGTCACGCAGATAGATATATAATACTCATTTTAAAAGAAGTCTGCAAGGATGTTAGAGGGCTTGCTGGTCTACCAAAATGTCAGATTTCAGATAAGAGAATGAGGGGGTTTAAAGTTTATCTGTGATGAAAAACAGAACCTCATTGAGGAGTCCCAGAGAAGTGAAAAGGCTGAGGAGAATTAGAAAGTAATTAAAGAGACTCGGAATGGCCACCAACGCCTTAATCAATTTTCCGTGTTCAGGCTGTGGTTCAGTTCCAAACTTTTATTCTGGAGGTAATAGGGAGCCACTGGAGTTTACAGAGTGAGGAGATACTTTAGGAAAATACATTTGGCTCCTCCGTCTTTTGATTAGGATTGTAATTCTTCTAAGACAGTAGTATTTAGTAACTCACAGCTGCAGAAAAGGGCCCTCACTTGCTACAAAAGTAGCCTCAATCCAGCCCCACAAACCTGCCCAAAGTTCCTTCCTTGGTCACTAAAGGCTGGAAACACAGTGGGACTCTGTGTCTCAGCAAGAGTCTCTGAAGACAGTCAGTCTGTCAGTCAGTCAGTCAGTCCTGATCAAGTGTGTTTTACGTGTCAGGTACCTGAGAAGCCCAGGGAGAACCTTAAGGCCATTCTCCCAGAGACCTTCCCCTTCACAGTCTACACCCTGGCGCACATTGTACTGTGGATAATGACAACCCACCCTAAGGATCTCAAGCTCCCCTCCTGGCAGTGATTATGATTATCTCAGGGGAGATATGGGATTTAAAACAGAAGGCCTAGATTTATTGTCTGCCTCATTGCAGGCAAATCATTTCTGAGCTTCCGGTGAGGAATTAGCACTACTTCTATTAGAGAAGTGTTCTGAACATCAGATGAAGGAAAGAAGGGAAAGGATTTGGGGGAAGAGGAAAACACAGCCTGTGGTCAACTATTATTATCATTAGTATTCTAAGTGTTAGTAATGGTAATAAGGGAACAGGTTGGCCTAACCATCCACACAGGAAAAACCAAGGGGATAAAAAGAAACAATCCCCTTTGTCCAAAGCATCACTCCAGAGCTCATCTTTTCAGACAATGAA
Source organism: Myrmecobius fasciatus (assembly GCA_023553655.1). NCBI lineage: Eukaryota > Metazoa > Chordata > Mammalia > Dasyuromorphia > Myrmecobiidae > Myrmecobius > Myrmecobius fasciatus. Next base: position 11,487 of record JAJPUD010019122.1, read on the forward strand.
AATCAACAAGGAGGGCCCCCAATTTAACAGCAGGAGAACAGACTGGATGGCTCTTGGGAAACGGGAAAACTCTTTCAATCACCCTAAAATTCTCCCTGAAATAAAGGACCGTCTATCTGATAATCATTTTATATAAGCACAGAAGCCGGGATTTACTGGAACCAGCTCAAACTCGCACTCCAGGCCTAACTGTTAAATTGTGCGTGGAAGCATTTACACCTCGGAAACCAGCAAATGCCTGATTTCCCGCTTGGTTTACTGTTTTATTCAGGGATGGAACAAAATGAACTTCAAAGTGGGTCTTGTGCCTTCACTAGGTGAACAGGGAGCGGGTCAAGGGGGAAAGGCAGCACCAGCATCGCTGGGAGGGGACCTCCCTGGGGCAAAGCGGGGGAAGGGGCCGAGGGATTCCCTTGGGGCCCCAACATTTCCCCCAGCCTGAGCTTGGCAGAGCCGGGACAGAGACTCCGGCAACCTGAAGTCTGTGAACTTGGCTTAAAAGCCCTGTGATAACTGTCTCAGAAACTGAGTGCTTTCCCAGGGAATCCTCCGAGTTTGTCTTTGGTGCATCTACAGGCCGTATTCTGAGCGGGCTCCCGGCGGCACCCACGCCCCAAGAAGCACCCCAGAGCTGGGGCTGGGAGGGGAAAGGACGGCGCTGGGGGGGGGAGCACTGGCTGCAGCCCTGGCGCCTGCGGCTAGCCCGCTTGGTGAGGAGAAAGGGGCTGCCCCAAGACCAGCTTGGGTGGCGGAGGTTGGCCCTTGGAGGAGGAGGGGAGGGAAGGGCTTTGGGTCCTCCTCAGAGGTGCCATCCTCTGCCAGGAGGGGGAGGGGTCACCCCTGGCACAACAGCCTGAGATTCTGGGGAAACTGCGCTCCTTTCTGCGAGCTCTCTCTGGGGACCCAGGGAAAGACCAGGCTTGACCAGCTCTAGCTTCTCCTTTTCATCACTTCTTGCTGTTACCTCACACCACGATCGCCTTTCAGGGGGTTCCCTAGGACGGCCTGGGTACGGGGGGCTCCTGGGGAGAGGCAGACGCAGGAGCCCAAGCGCGGGGGTCCCCCCACCCCACCCCGTAGAACCAGGCCCCGGAGGCACCTACCAAGATGTCGAGGCAGGCGGCTTTCAGGAGGGTGATCTGATCGGCGATGGTGAGACCCGTGAAGCCGGGCAGCCTTTTAGCAAACTCCACGATCTTGATAATGCACTTGGTGGCCAGCTCGCTGAACTTGTCCCAGAGGCCCAGGTCCAGGCGCACCCGGTGATCTGCGCTGGAGTTCTGGCAGCGCAAAGACACAAAAACACAACAACACAGCGTCAGCCGCAGCGCCCGGGCGGGGGAAGCCGGGATCCCTCCGCAAAAGCCAATAAACACCGAAAAAAGGGACCGAACCAACCAGCGGCCGGCATTCTGGCCATTTCCCACAAGCCCCCTGCGGGGGCGGGATCTGCCTCCCTCCCGATCCTGCGTCATTGACGCAGGCGTGCACGTGGCCAACGAGAAGGGGGAGCGGGCGTCAAACCTTCCACGCGGGGTGGAACCCTGCTGTGGGGAAACCCGGGAGAAAGCGTTTCTTCTAGAACCGCAGCAAGGCCGAAGGAAAGAGCTGGACTGTTCCGCGGCAGGGGACCGGCTCAGCCGCAGGAGCAGGGATGCTCCAAGAGCCGCCGAGGAGGTCCACACTGAGAAGCCCATATCCTCAGCCGCGCTGGAATCCCCCGGAGGTGACCCGAGGAGCTCCTCGGTCAGTCCTCGGGTTCCCCCTCTGTAAAGGAGGCTGTTGGACCGTAGGACCTCAGAGTCTCCTGCCGGCCCTCTCTGGCCTGGGCTCTTCAATGAGGACGTGGGACCCAGAGATCTCTTAGCACGTGGACACAGGAGGAGCCTGACCTACTCACTAGCTCGCCTTCGGACTGTGCCTCCGGTCTCATCTTTGCAGCTACGGCGTTCTGTCTGTGATCCCTATGGGGAGTCCGCGGCCCTCAGGTAAGCTGAGGGCCTTGAATGGCACTCAATGGGAGGCGGTTCACTTCAATATCTGATAGATGCAATATTCTAAATTACATATAGAAACGTGATGAAAACATCGAAAAGGATATAGAATATTGAGCTCAAAGTTCTGTATCATTTTCGATATTTGATATACAAAATATTCTAAATTGCATCCAGAAAAATGTTGTATTTAATTGCATAATTACACATTATTTTATGTAATATAGAAATGTTCTATACGTAACATACAGTATAAAATCTATATTACATACTAGAATATAGTAGCAATAAAATAAAAAAACATTTTCCATATACAAATACTATACAAAAATATTTATACAAATAATTATACAAATATATTACAAACAGAAACATAGAGTGAATATACTATGTACTATACCATATAGCATATAAGCATAATGGCATATGAATAATGGGATATATTTTATTGAAAATATTTATTTATAAAATATCTTTTATGTAAAACATAATATAAAATAATATAAATTATATGCAAATGCATATAATTATATAATACATACAACTTATATATTTATATAATATATAATAACATAATAAGTCATGTGAAATATATGATAATATAGAAGACTGTATATTGTATAAATATAATTTTTTATATAAATAATATAAAAACATGTTTATAAATAGAACTATAGGTGTAAATAATATTTTATGTTGCATTTTGTGTAGTAAACATGTTCCATTCTTGCCACAGAAAGGAGCCTCACTGAGGGCAGGGGTTATTTTGATTTTTGTCTTTGTACCCCTAGTCCATGGCACAGTACCCAGCATATAACAGCCATTTAATAGATCACTGTTGAATTTAATTGGAAGGAAATAACACTGGAATCAGGATGTCTTTGGGCTGCTCACATGAATTAAGCTCCTCCTGTATACAGCTGCCCAGCTGGGCAAACCAAAAGCAGCTCTGGGCTGTGGAAAGCCCACATTTCTAACAAGAGGAGGGCATCATATAAATACCCTAGAGGAGACTGAGGGTGTTCTGGGAGGCATTAGGGGCAAGGTCTGAGGGGGCCAAGAAAGGCTTCGTGCAGAAAGTGGACTTTGACCTGGGTCTTTCCAGGAGGGAGACGTTCCTGGCAAGGCCAAGGGCGGCCTCCAGGGCCTGGCAATGATGTTTAAAGAACGGCCCATGGGCCGCTGGGACTGGAAGGTAGAGCCCATGGGGGGAGGCCTGCCCCATCCCATTTCCCTCCTTTGGTTTCCTTCAATTATCTCCTGCCTTGTCCTTGAGAATCTGCTTCTTTCTCTGGCTTGTGCCCTCCTGGGCGCTGTCTTTTTGTGTGGACCCCAGATATCCAGACCTGCCACTGAGGAAGCGCCCTCACCAGTGCTCAGGGCACAGAGACCGAAATCCCGGGCTGGGGCCACAGGTCCCCAAGGATGGATCAGAGGCAAGACTTGGAGGCAGGTCTTGGTCCTTGGCCTGACCGGCTGCCTCTCACCACACCGCACTGCCCAGCACACAGTCAGCACTTAATAAATGCTTACTGAACTCATGAACCTACTGTGTACTCGGAAGGCTGTCAGGTATTAGGGATACAGAGACAAAAAACCAAACAATTAATGAAAAACAACAGTGAAAATAACAATCTCCTTGTCCTCAATGAGCTTCCAGTTTATTGGCGATGGGAAAGGCAAGGAGGGGGAATCAACATGGTGGGCACTCTGGAGGAATTGAAAGACTTTTATAGAGAGTCAGGGACCTGGGTTCAAATCGTATCTCTTCCACCTTCTGCCAGTGCAACTCCAGAAAAGTCATTGACTTTCTCTGGGTCTCAGTTTCCTTATCTGCAAAAATGACTATTTCCAAGAAACAGAAAATCAAATTGCATGGACTCGCAGACTCTATTAGCTTCTTCAGATATGGCTGCTGGGGAGTCAGTGTTTAGAGCAAACCCCCCAATTTAGATGGTCACCCCTAGATGTAGGATTCTTCAGATATAGAGTAATGACTTCTGAAGGAAACAGAAAATACTACAAAATTAATTTGGACGAGAGGAAGGGGGGAGGAGGCAAGGGCAAATAGAACCATGAAAAATGTCTTCATGGGAAAGATGGCCCTTGGGTGGGACTCTACGGGAGGGGGTCTGATAGAGAGGTGGGGGGGTGACATGAGGAGGATCAGCTTCTTTCAAAGGTCTGGAGGCTGGAGATGGAAAGCTGCCGTGGGGGTTCCATGATGCCGAGTGATATCACTAACACCAGCCATCAAAAGCCAACCTTGGGCACTAATCAAACCAGGATTTTATTTTCCTTTCCTTTTTTCCATTCAAACTGCCCAGCGAGGAAATCCAAGGCGTAAAGTTTGCCTAATCCGGGAGCCCGAGGAAGCCCCACCTGCCATTGTGACTATAGAAAGGCTGCCATTGGTGTGTCCTCTTAACCATTGCTTTCGGGGAGCGAGCGTGTATCCTTTTGATTTATTTTATTTCATCCTCAAGGACCTTGGTGAAATACAGTACACTGGGGGGGGGGGAATAAGATCAAGATGTGCGACCATTCAGACTGTAATTAAATTTAATAGGCAGTTTATCCAGTTCATAGAAAGATGGCACGGTCTTGAGCCGCAGAGAGCGCAGCCCCAAGCAGGAAATCATCGTACAATAGGGTATCCATCTGGAAAAAAAGGCATCGTATGGAACCAGTGAGTGTGAAGGAAATCTTCATCAGCGCCGTTCGAGGCTGCTTCATCATGTACGGCGCTGGCCAGAGGGACTCGGAGGCACCTTCCGTGAAAAATAATGCCCAACTGTCTCACCGAATGTAAATCCACTCGCGATTATGCAAACGGAAGGGAAGAGGCAGTTAATAAAACACAAAATAACTCCGAGTTTTATGAGACCCGGAGCCAGATTCATCGGCCTGCGAGGGAAAATCACTTCCATTTTATCTGCCAACTGCCACAAATAGCGAGCTTTTACCCATTCGAGGCAGCAACCGAGGCGGAATCGGCTAGAAAGAGCCAACTTTTTTATTTTAGCATCGTTCTTGGGTAGCAAAATAGGAGGCCAAAAACACGGAGGGGAACGGGAAAGATGGGGGTGCAAGGATGGGGGGAAGGTAGTCCAAAAGAAATAAAGGCGGATAATGGTGGTAGGGGATGGAAGAGGGGCAAAGCCCAGGGGAAGAATGGGCAGGGGGCTTCAGGGCTCCCCCGGGCTGGCTCAGAGGGCTGCCAGGGGCCGGGCTTTCCGCGCGGGCTCTTGTGCTCCGGGACAGCCCTTCCCAAAATGCCCTGCTGCCGCACATATGGTGCCATGTGTCTCGACTACACCCTGGTGGCATCTTTAGCAGCAGAAAAGCCCGACCACGCCATGAAATCCAATTAAATGGCCGTTTTTGCCGCACAAATTGATCCCTTCCTTTCATCATTTCCTTCCTTGGCTGCAATCTGCCACCTTCCTGAGGAATATTCCTCTCAGAACGAGGTCGTCAGAGAGGCCCAGAAGCCATCATGGAGCCCCTTGAGTCTTTAAAATCTGGCTTACAAAGGCTCCTGAGCGGCCCGGGCCCGTGGCTACCGAGCTCCTTCCCGGCCGCCAGACCGGTCGGGCAGGTTGGCTTCTTCCTCATCGCTGTCAGAGGCACTCTGGGACCCTCTGGTTCTTTTCTCCAGGTCAGCTCAGGGAGATGCGGATGGAGCATCCGAAGGGAAGGGTTCATCTGTGGGGTGCTGAGAGGCATTATTCCTTGTTTCCTTCTGGAAGGGGAGGGAGGGCCTGGCTGGGCCACCTGACTCCCCTTCCCAGTCTGGATCTGGTCAGAGATGGAGGAGATGGCCCTGGGGGCAATGAGAGCTTCCACTGGTCTCAGTTTGTCTGGGGCAACACCCATTCAGTGCTTAAGGCTATGTTAAGAAATGAGGCAGAGAATGGCTTCTTTCACAAACAAAATAAAATAAAATAAATCTGCCAGGGGAAGACCCTCAGGATACCACCGTGAGCACCAAGCACTGTCATCAGGGGTCAGAGGCAGACGGAGCTGCCTCCCCACCCCCACAGGGTCTGCCTCTGGAGGAAGGATGCTGTCGGGCTCCCACCACTCTCCTCAGAGGTAATGGAGGCGCTGACTGTTCTCTCCTTGAGGGCTTCATCTCCCTCCTGATGGCGAGGGCGGAGGGTCTATCTGGGGGGCTCTTGTCTACTTCCATCTGAATCAATCTTTTAAAAAAGTTGGCATGTGGGCCATTTCTTGCTGCATTTCCTGGACATGAAAACTGCTCTGGCTCCACAGCAAGCGAGGGCCCCCTGTCCTGCTCGGGAGAATGGAGATCAAGCAATGGGTGCGCCAGTGGCTTGGGGCGTGTTCTTTGTGAAATCCCATCGTTTAGAGAGACAGAGATAGATTTAAAATGTATAAAGTCCGACAAGGACAAGCTGAGACTGGCAGAGAAGAGGGTCCATCAAAAAAGTTAGTATCTGAGGCTGATCTGACCTCAGGTCTTCCTTTTCTTTTCTCTTCCTTTCTTCCTTTTTTCTTCCTCTTTTCTCTTCCTCTCTTTTCATTTTCTTTCTTTTTCTCCTTCCCTCCCTCCTTCCTGCTTTTTTTTCTTTGTATTTCTTCTTCCTTCCTTCACTTCCCTCCTTCCTTTTCTTCCCTCATTCCTTCCTCCCTTCTTTCCTTCTTTTCTTCTCTCTTTATTTCCTTTTCCTTCCTTCCTTCCCTTGTTCCTTCCTTTCTTGCTTCCTTCTTTTATTCCTTTGCTCTTTCCTTCCTTTATTCCTTTGTTCCTCCCTTCCTATCTTCCATTCAATAACAACTTATTCTGGTGGAACGGATGACAGATTAGAAGGCTCTGAAGATCTGGATTCAAATTCTGCCCCAGACACTTAATGGATGGTCCATGAGACAGGCATTTAATATCTCAGTTTTCTCATCCCTAAAATGAGGATAAAACTATCTAAATCAGGACCTCACAGATTGCTGGGAGGATTAAATGCAATTCTCTCTGGGATTGACCCTGCTTAAGGATAAGTTGTTACTGAATATATGAACAGACGGATGAATAATGGAATGAATGAAAAGGGCTTCAGGAAGTAAAGCTCCTTCCAGTCGTTTCTATTAATGTCAGATGCCAGGATTTGGTCCAAAATGATGACGATCTGGTATCAAATGAGCCACAGGAATCTACCGAGGATGCTGAACTATAGGCTGACCCTTCACCCAATGCTGCCAGATGCTCTCTCCGATCTCAAGTCTCCCTCCAATGATCTTTGGAAAGAAACAAATGTTAATTTTCTAAAATGGTAAAAATCTACTAGCCCAGCAACTGCCCTACATCAAATGGGTTTTCTCCCCATTTCCTGAATCCATTTCTCCTAATGTTCCTTTGGTTAGTGCCATGACTCAGTTGAACGTCATTTTTCTATGTGAATTGAAGACTCCTTGGATCTCCAGATCTCAAATTCACGAGCCCTGGAGAGGGCAACTTATGCCCCACAAGGGCCCATGACGTGATTAACAGTTTGCCAAAAGAAGAGCTGCCGGGAGCCTGGGAAGAAGCCCTTGCCATCGGTGAAGGAGAAGTCCATAAAAAGTAGCCATCGGTCCCTGAGCAGCCTATGTTTCAAACACAGAGTGCTAGCTCTTTGGGGTGGGGGCTTCTTGAGGACCCATCCCCCGGGGTTTGCAATGGTGCAAACTCACCAAGGTATGAACTGTGGCTCTGCCAGGGATCTAGGATACCACCAGAGAAGCAGCAGGGGCACCCCCTTATTCTTCCAGCAAAAACGAGTCATCATATACACCGGCCCCAAAGTCTATCAGCTGGGACCCAGCGGAGCCCTGTGACCTCAAACATGCCTCCGGGCCCCGTTTCCTCATTTCTGGGGCCGCATATTTTCCAAGTCACAAACTGAACGTCTCTCCCATAATCCTTAGCTATTTCACAGCCTGACTCTGGAGTTCTGACCGTTAGGCTAGGGCTCCAAATAGCTGCTGCCCAGGCTCCCACCTGACCCTTTCTCTCCCCACAGGTCCCAGCATCCTGGGATCTGAGCTTGAGAAATTTTCTTCCTGGGACCCGCTGGCAAGTCCTGAGGGCAGCCGTCTGCCGGGGGCACAGGGAGAGAATGAGGGCTGCCCCCTGCCATAATTCACAAAGCCTATGTGTGCATCTAGAGGCGAGTCTCTCAGAAGCAAAAAGGAGCTTTCTGACAGCAAAGGACATCGTGGAGAGCCGTCCTTTTTCCTTCTTCCCTTCCCTTTGTCGAATATCTCCTCAAATAGACCATTTTACCCGAAATCTTAAGTTTCGTTTTTAATTTTTTAATTTAAGTTTTATTTTTTAATTAAAATTTTTTTTCTCCTTTCATTGAAAAGAGACAAAAACAAAATATGGTCAGTCAAATAAAAGAAATCCCTGTTTTTGCCCAAGATCTCTCAATTTACCCCGAAGTGCCAGGGATTAGTCTCAGTTTCAGAGGAGAAGGAAGCTCCTGCTTACAATGACCCTTCTAAGAGGATGTTACACTTCCGTTCTTCTCTAACTTCCAAACAAACTGATTCCTGGAATCTGCTTTGAGGGACTGAGCCATGGAGAGTCATAGAGTCACAGAGAGCCATGCAGCAGAATGGCGAGAAGGGGACTGAATTTGGAAGTAAGAGGTCCTGAGTTCAGATCCCTGCTCAGTCACTTACTCCTTGTGTGACCCAGGAAGATTTCTTTCCTTCCAGGATCTCAGTTCCATACTCTGTTACATGAGACGGTTGGACTAAGTAGCCCCCAAGTCCCTAATGGTGACCTTCTGCTCTCCACTTTAATGGAGTTATTCAGTAAAATAATAATAATAATAATAATAATAATTTCCAGGCCGGGAGGGAAATCACAAGATGACAGATAATAGGACTTAAAAGGCACAGGTACATGGAGACAAGAGAAGTGCTTTAACTCAGGCGTGACAGAAGCAAGTGACTTTTTAAATAAAGAAATTCACGCTTCCTTCCCTGCCCGAGCATTTCCGAGCTCTCCGAATAAGATTTTTTGTCTTGAAACAAAGTAATAACGGCACATTCATTCTATTTTTGGATGGGAAATCTATGCACTGCTTCCCAAGGAAGTCCAAAAAGAATTGTTCAGATGTGGAAGGGAGGGAAGGTCACCCTCACTGGAACAAACAGCAGCCAACCAGGTTGTTGGGAGGATCAGGTGAGGTACCAGATGCAAAAGGCTTTGCAAACCCTAAAATGCTCCATGAAATGTGCTCAACTCTACCCTCTCTCCTCTTGTAGATGAAGGATCCAAGGTCCAGTAAGAGAAAGTCACTTTCCCAGAGTCACACAGGCAAGAAATAGCAGACCATAGACAGACTTTGTGGGAAACCCTTGGCTCTCATTGGCTTCCGAATCTTCCCCAGACTGACTGAGATGCCTTAGCTCGGAATACCCCCTTGTCTTCTCACTTCTGGGAATCCCTAGGGAAGTCCCTTCCAGAGCTCTGCCTCGACTCCCCTGTTTGTTCATTCTTCTCCACTCCTGAAACTACTTGTGTTTATTTTATAAAATTAGGGAAGGCATCGTTTTCTACTTGGTTTTTAATGGGAAACCACCAGTGGGGGCTCATAAGCACTAGATGGAGTGTGAGCCAGCGTGAGAGGTACTCCATACACATTCTGCATTTACTTACCTGCAGACCGATTCTCCTCCCCCACCCCCCCCCTCGTTCCCTCCCAGCAGAGGGTAGCTACACGCCCTTTGGGGGCAGGGACTTTGTCGTTTTATGTTCTGTGAGTCGCACAGGGCAGTCACAGAGGAGGCCCTTTGTAAACGCTTACAGGACAGAACTGGGGAAGGGTCCTTGTGGCCCCAGCCCCCCCCCCCACCTCCAGGGTGACTGGACTCCTCCGGATGGAAGTCCGGGGGAGGAGGATGGAGGGATGATGAGCCAGTCCCGCCCTCCCCACGCGTGTTTTTCCTCAGGATCTCTCTCCTAAAGCCGTGGCGGGCACGGATCCCCTTCCCCCTCCAGTACCTGCGGGCCTTACCGTGGTGTATTTCCCCAGCTGGCAGAGCGACGGGAAGGTTTCCTGGTGAGCTTTCCTGATTTTTTCGGTGAGATCATCCAATTCCGCTGTCATTTCGTAGCTTTCTGTGAATTCCTGCTTGGAAGGCTCTTTCTTCTTTTTGTTCTTATCATTTCTGACAGCTGAAAACAAGAGAGGAGGCAGTTCAGGGATTTCCCCATTGAGCTGCAGCGTCCCCCAATACCTCCTTTAAGAAACACTTTTTGCACCTCCCAGAGCCTGGGCCAGCAGCGCCCGCCGGGAGGCCTTCTGAGCCCCCGGAAGTCGGCAGGAAGCTGGGGAGAGGCCTTCGGCTGCGAGGATGCCCACGTGAACCACCTCCCGTAGCTGTGGCACGCAGTGAGCGGCTCCAAGCTGGCGAGCTCGGGAGTGGACAGGGCTCATGTGGACAAGCCCCGTTCGTGAGTGGAAGTTTGTGCCCCTCTAAGGGGCCCTTTGTCTCGGGGACAAGCCCAAGGAGAATGCCCTTTTTGAGGTGCACAGTTGGGAGGAGATCCCAGGGCCGCTCCAGGGATGCAGAAGGGGCTTATTGGACCTGGAGGAGAGCGACTCTATTACTGGGCACAGAGTGGGCAGACCCCCCATCCACACGCCGAGGCACAGACCCAAGCGATGGGGCACCTATGCCCACTGACCTATGGGGGACCCCACGCTTCTAAAATGCTCTTTTCTAAGGAGAAAGGGAGTCCCGCAGACAGCCCTGCCAGCTCTGAGAACTGTTTGGAGATCTAGCTTCAGAGCCCTTCCCGGTCACGGCCAGCGGCGAACCCGGGGAGAGGCAGGAAAGCTCCCAGGGTAGCTCCCGCCTCTCCCCCGCCCGCCCGCTTCCCTCCTGGACACAGAAGCCGAGGTAACGGCGGAACCACTCAGAATCCGTCCTGTCCCAGTCACTGGTGAGGGAAGCCTCCATTCACAAGGCCCGGGTGCAAGCCCCCTCACTTTTAAAGTGGCTTCTTCAGGGGTCACTTTCAAGTATTTTATTTATATCTGTGTGAATAAAATACACCCACATCTGTACCTATGCATAGAAATGAACCACACAAACCTCTGTACACACACACACACGTAAATAAATAAAATACACCCACCTGTACATACAAAAACACACAGTCTATACGTATGCATGTGTATATATAAAAGTACACAATCTAGTACACATACATGTATGCATATAAATGAAATATACACACCTGTACACATACATGTATGTGGTAGAAACCAAACCCATAAACCTCCATACATATACACATATGTAAATAAACAAAACATACCCACATATACATATATGTATACAAATGAAATACGCATGTATGTGTATAAACATGCACATTTGTACATATACATAAATGAGATATACACATCTATCCTTATATGTATATATAAATAAATACACAATCTATACATATACATGTGTGTATATAGAAAAGTACATGCATCTTTACACATGCATGCATGTATAGAAATGAATCACACAAACCTCTCTACACATGCATATAAATGAAATACATACAGCTACACATATATGTATGAGTATATATAAAAGTGCACACCTGTATGTATACATGTATGCATAAAAATGAACCACACAACCCTCCATCCATACACATGTATACAAATGAAATACAATCCATGCACACACACGTGTACATGTGGTTAGATATCTATGCTCTATCTATCACTGTCTCTTTCCCTTTCCATATATATGCATGGATATGTGTGTATATCACTGTGCTGGGCACCCAGAGCTACAAGGAAGAAAGTGAAGTGATCCCTTCCCTCAGGGAGCTTCCAATCTCCTCTAGGACGGCCCTTCTCAGCCCTGCGGCCCGCCCTCCATGGCTTCCTACTTTGGTGGACATCTACACAGATTTGCCTCCAGGGGACCCACTCGCCATTTTTCTCATCTGTCCCCCTGGAAGAACAGTGCCGCAGCAACAAGCCACCTAGGAGGGTCCCCCACACGGGTTCTTTCCCCAGTCCTGCTCCCTCCTTCAAAGCTGTGGCCTAGAGGTGGGGTGCTTGTGCTTGACCCCCCCGTAAGTGCTGAAGCCAGGATCCAAAGCCAGGGACCCGGATGCTTCTCCCTCCACTCAAGAACTCCTTGGGCCCTTTGGGGTCTGACCACATCTCTGGAGGTGAAGAATAATGAGAAGGAGCAAGGCATCATGGGCTCTGAGGATGGGTCTCAGCCAGGAAGGCCTGGATTCAGGTTCTGACATGGAATCAATACCTGCTGATCGGCTGTGACGTGGAAGGACTCCTGAGTCGGGAGGGAGAAGATCTAGATTGAAATGTGGCCACGAACTCTGAGACTGAGTAAGTCACTTCTCTGCTCAGGGGTAGAATGAGGGGCCTGATCTCAGTGTCCCTAAAGGTCCTTTCTACATCAAAACTGTTTCCCAACACATGGCTCTGGAAGACACAACTTAATCCATCAGATGGCTGAATTTCTCAGAAATGGTGGGAAGAGGGAAGAAGGGAAGCTGGGGAGGGGGAACACGGCTCTAGGCCCTCCTGGTCACATTATTTCGCTTGTCCTCTTGACACACTCCTGCCATTACTTATCCCTGAAGTGGGAGCAGAGAAGAGTAGAGAAAGAAAGGAGAGGGAGAGAAAAGGAAAGCAAGGAGGAGAAGGAGGGAGGGAGGGAGAGACAGAGACAGATAGAGGGAGAGAAGAGAGAAAAACAGAAAGAGAGACAGAAACAGAGAGAGCGCAAGGGAGCGAGAGAGAAGGAAGGAGACAGACACAGACAGAGCCAGAGTCCCACTCTCAGGAATACCCCAGGAAGACTAAGTCCCCTGGCAGAGAGTCTGTGAAGTGCTTCTCCACTGCACGGGGCTCTGTGAATGCCTGTACCTCACTCCAAGGTCCAAGGGCTACAAATCAGATCAGGTGACACAGAACAACGTATTTATGATCCCGCATCATGTTGCAAATGAAACGACCGTAATCAAAGTGTCTCTGTCCCAGACAGGCCTGACGCACAAACCCCTTTCAGGGAACATCTAATCACTGGGGCAGCCCGGCCGGGGCTCTCGGTGCGCTCAGGTGCGAATGCAGGGTGCCCGAGCCGGCCCAAACACCTTTTCCAGGGGCCCAGAAAGAGGGCAAGTCGGGGCATTTTTCTTCCTTTTATCAAAGGAAAACCCGGCCCTCAGGTCCTTCACAGGCAATAAGGAGAAAAGCCCTGGCGGCCTCGAAGCCGGCCATCCAAAGGATGAAATCCCCGGCATCCAAGTTTCTCCCTGGAGCAGCCAGGGGCCGGAGCCGGGACACCCTCCCCTCTGTCCTGAGCTCGGCCACACTGCCCCAGCCCCCTCCTCTCAGGGCCCAGTTCTCCATTTGTCAAAACAAACAACAAAAAAATCAGATTTTTTTCTTGACATTTTTCTGACTCCTAAGAGTCACTGATCAGAGAAAGGGAAATTCTGCGAGGGTGGGGCCCCGGCCTGGGGAGGTTCGCACCCCTGGCTGGGTCCAGCACACAGTAGGTGCGACTGTAGAGATGGCCACTAGGGGCTAATGGATGAAATGGGTTCTTCCGGCCAAGTTCGAAATAACTGGGCCGAACCCGGCCCGCTTCTCTCTCCCTGGGGGATCTGGGGACAATCAGCCAACATCCTCCACCCTCAGTTTTCAGCCTTCACAAAGAGAGGGGCTGGATCAGTGGGTCCCTAAGGAGTCCAGGATGGATTTTTCAGCTTGGTGCTGCTGGGAAAGAAGGAAAACCCACAAAAACAGCAGCAAATTTGTCTGAAGCCCTGCCTCCCTGAGAAAGGGTGAGCGATATCGTTCACAAGGGAAATGAAGACTACCTGGTGGTCCCAGACAGCAGGGCCTAGGGCTTCAGCGTGGAAAGCGGAGCCTGAAATGCTCCGTCATCGAGTTTCTAATATAAAATCACATCCAGGGATTTGAGAGAGAAGCTTCTCATCAGTGAAGCATTTTCATGCGCACAAGTACACGGGGATGAGGCCACAATGATGGGGCTAAGGAGGTAAATCAGTGGCAAGGAGGCCTGGAGATGTTAGAGGACCTTCCACTGCTAGAGAGTCATGTCACGGCTAAGACAGAAGCCCATTAATGTTTGAGAAGCTGACTTCCGGCCCAAATGGCAGAGCCAGGGGTGACCAGTGAGCCTGGATCATTTGCTGTCATTGCGTTCCCTTAAAAAAATAGGAAAGGGGCAGCAAGGTGGTGCAGTGGATAGAGCGCTGGCCCTGAAGTCATGAGTTCAAATCTGGTTTCAGACCCTTCCCACGTCCTGGCTGTATGACCCTGGGCAAGTCACTTAACCCTAATTGCCTCAGGAAAAATCAAACCAAACCAAAACAAAAAGACAGGAAGAGCTCCTGAAACTAGAGTTTAAAAATACTTGGCAGAAATAATGAAAAGAGAGAAAGAAAAATATGGAGAGATAATGGTAAACAAGAAAGATCAGTGGAAGTAAACACACTGGAAAAGAAAATGGTGGACAACATTGATGGCTAAGAGGCAAGAGCTCAAGAAAGCAGAGCAAATCAGAACCCGCAGGGACATAAATGGAAGGTTTATAGGACCGTGACACAGGACAGAAAGCTCAGGATTCTTTGTAGCCTGAAAAAGGTAGAAGAATTGGGAGATATGATGGGTTTAACCAAAAGAACATGGGAATCAAGATCTCAGACTAGAGACTTGGTTGGATTGATCATGTAAAATGGTATAGACTTCTCTATACGTCTCTTTCCCCATCTGTAAAATGGGAATGGTTTGCCAATATTTCGTAGGTCTCCTGGAAGTAGGAGATAACGAAATGCACATGGAAGCATTTAGGGAAAGTGAAATGTTAGGCATAATTGCAAAGCACAATGGGAAAGTCCAAAATCTTCTCTGCCCACATAAATCTGAATTCTGAATTACCCCATCCAGAGGGGGTAGCAAGTACATTCATCTCTGGAATCAGAAAGCCTACTTAGACGATGAGCTCTAAGAAAGCAGGGGCTACTGACCACACCACAGGGTCTTGCGCTTAGTAGGTGACCAATAAATACTAGTTTAATTAAACTGAGTCAAGGAACAGAAATTCCACAAACACTTTCAGTTCAAATCAACAAGCATGATTAAGCGCCTGCTATGTGAGATGGGTCATATGCTAGGTACTGGGAACAAAAATATACAAAAAAAGAGGCCCTGTCTTCTTCAAGAAGCTTCCTGGAGGGAAACAACCACATATACACAGATAAGTAAAGTAACACGTGTACAACTTAAATGTAAAAGAAATTTTGGCAATAGGATGGAAAGGACAAACAATCTTGGGATCTGAAAAGCTAATGGGGGATTCTGCTCGGGAGCTGGGCTGGGCCAGGCCATAAAAAATCTTCCCATCTCTCCTGAATTTGTCTTGTAGTGATTCCCCCATGTCCCCTTTGTTCTAAAGGCTATTAAGGGAAGTTGTTTTTATAACGTCCTTGAGACAAGAGACAAAGTCTTTCATTATCAAATACAAAATGCTCTCTTTGTCTCTCAACTCTGATTAACTGGACCCTCCCCTAGCTTTCTGTCTTTTATATCTATCTATCTATCTATCTATCTATCTATCTATCTATCTATCTATCTATCTATCTATC
>JAJPUD010019123.1:0-27154 GCA_023553655.1 Myrmecobius fasciatus
TACACTATGACCAAGTAGGATTTATACCAGGGATGCAGGGCTGGTTCAATATTAGGAAAACTATCAGCATAATTAATTATATTAATAACAAAACTAACAAAAACCATATGATTATCTCAATAGATGCAGAAAAAACCTTTGATAAAATCCAACACCCTTTCCTATTAAAAACACTAGAGAGTATAGGAATAAATGTGCTTTTCCTTAAAATGATCAGTAGCATCTATTTAAAACCATCAGCAAGCATCATATGTAATGGAGACAAACTAAAACCATTCCCAATAAGATCAGGAGTGAAATAAGGCTGCCCACTGTCACCATTACTATTCAATATTATATTAGAAATGTTAGCTTTAAAATAAGAGAAGAAAAAGAGATAAAAGGAATCAGAGTAGGTAATGAAGAAACCAAATTATCACTTTTTGTAGATGACATGATGGTATACTTAGAGAACCCTAGAGACTCAACTAAAAAACTACTAGAAACAATTCACAACTTTAGCAAAGTGGCAGGATTCAAAATTAATCCACATAAATCATCAGCATTTTTATATATTACCAACAAAGTTCAGCAGGAAGAGATGCAAAAAGAAATTCCATTCCAAATAGCAGATGATAGGATAAAATATTTGGGAATCTGTCTGCCAAGGAAAAGTCAGAAAGTATACGAACTAAATTACAAAACACTTTCCACACAAGTAAAATCAGACCTAATCAATTGGAAAAATGTTAAGTGCTCATGGGTAGGCAGAGCGAATATAATAAAAATGACAATACTACCCAACTAATCTACTTATTTAGTGCCATACCAATCAAACTCCCAAGAAATTATTTTACAGATCTAGAAAAAATAGTAGCAAAGTTCATTTGGAAGAACAAAAGGTCAAGGATCTCAAGGGGATTATGAAAAAAAAGGCAGATGAAGGTGGCCTTGCTGTACCAGATCTAAAACTATATTATAAAGCAGCGGTCATCAAAACCGTTTGGTACTGGCTAAGAAATAGAGCAGTCGATCAGTGGCACAGGATAGGATATCAGGACTATCTAGGCACTAACCTTAACAATCTAGTATTCGATAAACCCAAACACCCCAGCTTTTGGGATAAATACTCACTATTCGGCAAAAACTGCTGGGAAAATTGGAAACTAGTGTGGAAGCAATTAGGGCTTGACCCATACCTAACACCACATACCATGATAAGATCTAAATGGGTTCATGATCTAGATATAAAGAGGGACTTTGTAAGCAAGTTAGAGGAACGTAATATAGTTTATGTCTCAGACCTATGAAGATGGAATAAATTTATGTCCAAAGAAGACCTGGAACTCCTAATTGAACACAAGATGGATAATTTTGATTATATTAAGTTAAAAAGTTTCTGTACAAACAAAACAAATGCAGACAAGATTAGGAGGGAAGCATCAAATTGGGAAATCATCTTTACATTCAATGGTTCTGATAAAGACCTCATTTCTAAAATAAATAGAGAATTGTCTCATACATATAAGAAATCAAGCCACTCTTCAATAGATAAGTGGTCAAGGGATATGAACAGACAATTTTCAGATGATGAAATTAAAACCATCTCTAGTCATATGAAAACTTGCTCCAAATCACTATTGATCAGAGAAATGCAAATTAAGACAACTCTGAGGTACCACTACACCCCTGTCAGATTGGCTAAAATGACAGGAAAAGATAATGATGAATGTTGGAGGGGATGTGGGAAAACTGGGACACTAATACATTGTTGGTGGACCTGTGAACGGATCCAACCATTCTGGAGAGAAATTTGGAGCTATGCTCAAAAAGTTGTCAAACTGTGCATACCCTTTGACCCAGCAGTGTTTCTACTGGGCCTATATCCCAAAGAGATCTTAGAGGAGGGAAAGGGACCCACCTGTGCAAGAATGTTTGTGGCAGCCCTTTTTGTAGTGGCTAGAAACTGGAAACTGAAGGGATGCCCATCAATTGGAGAGTGGCTGAATAAATTATGGTATATGAATGTTATGGAATATTATTGCTCTGTAAGAAACGACCAGCAGGACGATTTCAGAGAGGCCTGGAGGGACTTGCATGAACTGATGCTGAATGAAACTAGCAGAACCAGGAGATCATCATACACAGCAACAACAGTATTACATGATGATCAGTTCTGATGGACATGGCTCTCCGCAACAAAGAATTGTCTCAAACCAGTTGCAATTGTTCACTGAAGAAAACCATATACACCCAGAGAGAGGGATATGAAATATGGACCACAACATAACATGCATTATGTTTCCTTTCTTTGATTTTCTTTTTTTTTTCTTGTAGATAGGATTTTTCTTGCATAACTTCTCAAGCATTTCAACATTATTAACATGTAATGGACTTCCTGCCATCTAGGGGAGGGGAGGGGACTGGGGGTAAAATTTGTAATGGAAAGCTTTGTAAAGATCAATGTTGGGAAACTACCCATATACATGTTTTACAAATAAAAAGCTTTAATAAAAAAAAAGAAATAGTGTAACAGAAGAGAAAGCTTCTTTGGATTCTGTTTATAATCAACATTTGTTTTTCTTTCCTTCCTCTTCTTTGCCAATAAGATACATTGAGTGAATCTCATTTCATTTGAATGCCATTTGCATAAATAACATTCTTTTTAAGGGGAATGCTTTATATTGCAGATTTTCATGTTGTTACTGCAGAACTCAGATTCAGAAACCTAAAAAACAGTATACTCTTGACAGCAATGCTTCCAATCCATTGAAGAAGACATTCTCCTGCAGGAATTTCTTTTCATCCTATTTGCTACTTTTCTGACATCCTTATTGCATGAGATCTCTGAGGCTTCGTCTTGAGTTTGTCTGAAGGTATTTCTCAATACATTTGCTAAAGGAATTCCCCATTGTTATATACCTTGCAATTGTGTTGTATACTATTCCCTGCGGAATACATGCAAGATTTCCATGCACAGCCATTCTCCTAAAGAAATAGTGTAACAGAGGAGAAAGCTTCAATGGAATCTGTTTATAATCAACATTTACTTTTCTTTCCTTCCTCTTCTTTGCCAATAAGATACATTGAGTGAATCTTATTTCATTTGAATGCCATTGGCATGAATAGCATTCCTTTTAAGAGGAATGCCATTGGCATGAATAGCATTCCTTTTAAGAGGAATGCTTTATATTGCAGATTTTCATGTTATTACTGCAGAACACAGGTTTAGAAACCCTAAAAGCAGTCAATTCTCTACAGCAATGCTTCCAATCCATTGAAGACGACATTCTCCTGCAGGAATTTCATTTCATCCTCTTTTCTAATTGTCCTACATCGTTGTTGCATGAGTTCTCTTATGCTTCCTTTTGAGTTTGTCCTAAAGTATTTCTCAATACATTTGCCAAAGGAATTCCTCATTTTTAAATATATTTCAACTGCGTTGTATACTCTTTCCTGCAGAATACATGGAAGATTTCTATGCACGGCCATTCTCTTGAAGAAATAGTGCAACAGTGGAGAAAGCTTCAATGGATTCTGTTTATGATCAATATTTGCTTTTCTTTCCTTCCTATTCATTGACAATAAGATGCTCTGATTGGATCTTATTTCATTTGACTACCATCTGCCTGAATACCGTACCTCTTGGGAGGAAGGCTTTATATTGCAGATTTTCAGGTTGTTAATGCAGAATGCAGGTTTAGAAACCTAAACAGCAGTCTACTCTCAACAGCAATGCTTCCATTCTATTGAAGGTGACATTCCCCTGCAGGAATTTCATTTCATCCTATTTCCTACTTTTCCTAAGTCGTTGTTGCATGAGTTCTCTTATGCTTCCTGTTGTGTTTGTCCTAAGGTATTTCTCAATACATTTGCTAAAGGAATTCCTCATTGTTAAATACTTTGCAACTGCGTTGTATGTTCTTCCCTGTGGAATACATGGAAACTTTCAATGCACAGCAAATTTCCTGAAGAAATAGTGTAACAGAGGAGAAAGCTTCAATGGATTCGTTTTATAATCAACATTTGCTTTTCTTTCATTCCTCTTCATTGACAACAAGATGCTTTGAGTGCATCTTATTTCAATTGAGTGCCATCGGCATAACTACCATTCCTCCTAGGAGGAAGGCTTTATGTGGCAGATTTTCATGTTGTTAATGTAGAAAGCAGGTTCAGAAACCCAAAAAGCAGTCTACTCTCGAGAGCAATGCTTCCAATCCATTGAAGGTGACATTCTCCTTCAGGAATTTCATTTCATCCTATTTCCTACTTTTCATACATAGTTGTTGCATGAGCTCTCTTATGCTTCGTTTTGAGTTGCAACTAAGGTATTTCTCAATACATTTGCTAAAGGAATTCCTCATTGTTAAATAGATTTCAACTGAGTTGTATACTCTTCTTTGCGGAATACATGGAAGATTTCAATGCACAGGCATTCTCCTGAAGAAACAGTGTAACAGAGGAGAAAGCTTTAATGGATTCTGTTTATAATCAACATTTGCTTTTCTTTCCTTCCTCTTTATTGACAATAAGATGCTTTGAGTGCATCTTATTTCATATGAACGCCATCGGCAAGAATAGCATTCTTTTTAGGAGGAAGGCTTTATATTGCCGATTTTCATGTTGTTAATGCAGAGCAGGTTCAGAAACCCAAAAAGCAGTCTACTCTCGAAATTAATGTATCCAATCCATTGAAGTCGACATTCTCCTGCAGGAATTTAATTTCATCCTATTTCCTACTTTTCCTAGGTCGTTGTTGCATGAGTTTTCTTATGCTTTGTCTCGAATTTGTCCTAAGGTATTTCTCAATATATATGCTAAAGGAGTTCCTCATTGTTAAGTACCTTGCAACTGCGTTGTATACTCTTCCCTGCGGAATATATGGAAGATTTCAATGCACAGCAAATTTCCTGAAGAAATAGTGTAACAGAGGAGAAAGCTTTCATTTGTTTTTCTTCACTTCTTTTCAAAAGTAACATTTGCAATATGATGTTGAGTAGTAATGGAGATAGTGGGCGATCTTTTTTCATCTCATCATTTAATTTAATGTTAGTGCAGAAGAGCCTTGACTTAAGTCTCCATGACATTCTAAAATATTATCGTTTTTCAGGTATTTTATTGATACTTTTTCCAGACTGATATTTTTTCTCTAAACACAAGGAGTTAAAAGCAACTAGTCATTTTCTTCTGTTTTCCTTGCTCATTACAATTTACCTGTTACACCTTGAAAGTTTGGATAAGAATTTTGCTAAGAATTACTGAAATCTTAAGAGTCATCTCTTATGTTTTGAACATACCACTTGTCCTTTGTCCTGGCATCTACTATACCAATTTCTATTACTAAGACTTTTTTCAATTTTTGCTTTCTGTAAATTAGAAAATTTTGTATATCAGTTTTCTGGGAAGTTTTAATAGCTAAAAACAGTAGATTTGGAACAAAGCCAATCTAGTTATGGAAAAAAGGAGCCCTTTTGTAAATGGAACCAATTTTATTTACCCCCACTTCTACCATCTACCATGTTTTGGAGGAAGAGAAATAATTCATTTCATACTAGCAGCTCCACTGGCTCTTTGCCAGGAGTTGATTTGAAAATTATTTTGACAAAATATGATTTTTATTTTAGCAAGAAGTCTTGTGAATATGTGCACCTAGTGCTCCTATGTATGAGCAAAACTTTTTTTTTAATTTGTATTGTTGCTTATTTAGAGTTATATAATTCTCAATTTAAAATAATTTTACTTTAGTTCAAAATAAGTTGTCTTTAACATATAAACTCAGGAGAGGCTATGTGATTTTTTATCAGTATTCTACTTTTTCTTTAAAAGTCTACATCCAATATACTTTTCTGAAACTTAAAAGCTTCAAATAATTTAAATAAAAGATTTTTGTGGGGTATTCCTAAAGGAAAGAGTATACAGTCACACATAACAGATATATGTAGTATACCTGTGTACTGTATCTTTTACTTAAAAACCCTTGAAGATACGTATAGAAAAATGTATATATATATATATATATGTGTGTGTGTGTGTGTGTGTGTGTGTGTGTGTGCATCAAATATATTTATGAAGCAATTATCATTTGCTAAATACTGCAGATATACAACAAAAGCAAAAATAGATCCTGTTGTCAAAGATCTCACATTCCAATAGAAGAGACAAATGAGGCACATACAGATTAAAAGAGTAAGTATGAGAGGTGGAACTGACTGGGAAAAACATCCTGTGAATGAGATTTCATTTGCATCTTGAATGAAGCTAAGGATTTTGAGAGGTGAAGATGAGCAGGAAGAGCCCCCTATTCCGTAGCCATGGGGACTATTTATCTATTTGTCTACTACTTGCTTTCACAGTATGGACTGTACACGTGAGTATATTATCTGTGCACATGTGCATATAACCCTTTATAAATAAAAGTGGTATCTAAAAGAAGTTGTTTCTTTATTGTTCTTTGCTATACACTGAATTTTTATTAAATATTATCAAGTTCTTAATAAAGAAATATATTTAATGATATATCAGAGGAATAAATAATACTATATCATATTTTTAAACTTGCAATTTCATTGAGGGAACATCTTGTTTTGGGCAACATTAAAGAACTACCAAGTTATTAAATAAATGCATTCGTAAGTGTTTTACACAAAACAGATATTTCTCCCAAAGGGCAACCAAAGAGGGACAGGCCATTTTTACTTCACAGTAGTTGATTAGTGTTTTGGTTTTATTGAATAAAGATAAACATTTAATTAGCTATATAACCAAAAATATGCTTGAGTTATAATTTTTCGGTAATTGAGCTTGAAGGGGAGCATTTTAGAATAAATTTTATTTCCTCTTAGTTGAATAATTCCCCCCCCAGCAATATATTTTTTGAAAACATGGTATTATCAGATTTCTTAACATATAAATGGTTAACTTTGATCAGGTTAGTCATGGGGAGGGAACTTAGGGGAAATCAAATTATTAACTGCTTAGCTGTAATTTTTCCAATAGGAGCATAAAGTAAATGGAAGGCAATTGCAGAGGGGAAAGTGATTAGGCCTAATGCAGTGGGCCAGCTGGCAGCACAAGAGGCCTTGACACAGAAAGCCAGTGATTAGAATAAGACCCTACACCCTAGAGCAAGAAACTTTGGAACAGCACTCCCTACATCCCAGGGAGAGGGCTCAATTCTAAAAAGCAAACAAAACCACAAAAACAAAACAAAACAAAACAAAAAAAAAAAACCCATGATCACAAAACGCTAATGTCTATCACAACAGGAAAGATTCAAAAGACAAATTCAGTAGTGGACAACAATGTCATGATGCCTATATGTGAAGGCTTAGAGGGCAATGACAATTGATCTCAAGTTCAAAAAGTCCACTAGGAAAAACTCAAAAAGAATTTTAAAAATCATGTAAAAGGAAGACATATATAAACTTGGGAAAAGAAATGAGAATGCTGAAAAAGACTCCACAACCCAAATAAGGAACACAAAAATTGAGTCAAGAAAACAATTATTTTAAAATAGAATTGACCAAATGGAAAAGGAAGTAGAAAAGTTAACTGAAGAAAATAATTTCTCCAAAAATGGAACTGGGCAAGGGAAAACTAATGGCTCCTAAAAAATCTCCAGAATTAGTCTGACACACTAATGCACTGTTGGTCGATTTGTCAATTGACGCAACAATTCTGGAAAGCAATTTGGAATTAGGCCCAAAGAGCTATAAAACCTTCTGATCAAGCAGTACCACTACTAGATCTGCATCTCAGAAAAAAAAATACCCACATGTAGAAAAATAGATGTAGTAGCTCTTTTTGTGGTGACAACGAGGGGCTGCCCATCAATTGAGAAATAGCTGAATAAATTGTATGACTATGTAATTGAATACAAGTATTCTTCAAAGAAAAGGTGAGCAGGGCATTCCAGAAACAAAACTTTTTTGTAGACATACATGAACTAGTGCTAAGTAAACTGAGCAGAACCTGAACACTGCATCCTGTGTGATATAGGAATAAGTTATCACATCATCTGCTCAGCACTCCTGTGATCCAAGACAACTCCAAAAGACTTGATGTGGAATATGTCATCCACATCCAGAGAGAGAACTTTAGAGTATGAATGTAGATCAAAGCAGAGTATTGTCACTGTTTCATCTATTTTTCCTTTTTACTAGTTTTCCCCTATTGTTCTGATTCTTCTTTCACAACAAAACTAATTCAGGAATATGTTTAACATGATTGTCCATATCTGCTCTCTTGGGGAAGGGATATGGAACTGATGGCAGGGGAAATGTGAACCTCAAAATGTTTAAAAATGAAGACTGAAATCTATCTTTACATGTAACTAAAATACTAATATTATAAATATTACATAAATATATAACACACAAATATTATAAAGCTCTGGTGTGCTAGTGCTTCTCCTTGCCTTGGGACTGCTACCAGTAACCGTAATCAATGACCCTGATCCAAGTATGGGCAAAGCATCAGAGCTCTGCCTCAGTGCCAGCAAAGGGACCCCTGTAATCTTCTGAGCAGCTGTTTGACCCCTTTACTGTTTGTGGGCTGAGAGTTCCAAAAGCAGTTGCTGCTGATCTACTGCCTCCCAAGTTCTACTCCCAATTTTCTGGGGGCAGCACTATGTTAGCACAGTATGAACTGGACTGTGTTCCACTCTCACCCAGGTGACCTTTCCTGCTCACCAAATTGTCCTGAGGTAGAAAACTGGTTTCCTATCTTGTTTTTGTGGGTTCTGATACTCTACAATTTTATTCAGTGTTTAAAGATATTTGGAAGTATTTGAGGGAGAGCTTGGATGAATCCCTGCCTGCAATATTCCTTCTGAACCCTAAATATGTCTTAACTGACAGATCTGATGTCTTCTATGTTATCCTTCTGGACTATAGCTACAGGACCTCACACTTTTGATCATCTGAATCCTATTTTTCAATTTTCAAGATTTCATTCTCTTGATTTTTCAACTTCCTGTTTCAGTACTCCTTTTCGTATCTTCAGGGTACTTCCATTTATATTATATTATATATACATATATATTCAGATATATATGTATATATAAGTGGATATCCTGATTGCAGTCTAAGCACTTTCTCCACCCTGCTAAAACTTGAATTATATACCTTTTGATTTTTCTAGAATTCTAAAATGAAGTGACACCTTTTTTAATTGCCTGCAATTGTGATTACTTATGTTTTTCTGGATATCATTATACATAAGAGGGCAGGGCAAAAATGTTTTCAGATAACACAACAATACATTATTAAACAAAGTGTACTAATTTAAACCATATAATAAATGTCTTAAAGTTTATAAACCAAAGAGAAAACCAAAACAAAACAAAAACATCAAATTGACAAATACTGCTTCATTAAATGTAAATATCACCTTCAAGAAGCATCAATTCAGTATAGAACAATAGTTGTAGCATTTATACTTCCAATCCCATAACATTTACAAAATGCCTTTTAAAATATCTTGTTATGTGGAAGAACAAGTTATGAGAAATACTAAACTATTCAGTATTTGCTACTTATACTTAGTTTTACATACAAATTTTTGGGGGGTTTTGTTGATTTTTTTCTATAAGACTCCCAGAAATTAACATATAAGGCTTTGTTTGGAGTTTTAATATAAGAATATTGTAAAATGGAATAGAATTGAGACTAAACTTTATTCATATGCATTGTGAAATTACATAATAACAACAAAGTAAAATGCAAGTTCAATTTAAAGTCAGCATGCTCAAGTGCTTTATAAATATGCATCCATAAACATTAAGACCAAGTTCAATTACTAATTTTCAAGCTAGTTTAATTCAATCCAAATTGAATCATGTTAGATTTGGACTAATTCTCAGATTTAACTTGTTCCGTAAATGTTATTGAAATAGAAGGCATATGTCTTCCTAATTATGGCATACAAGATGCCTGTTGAAATACATAAATTCATTTGCCTACAGTTCATCATATTCAATGTTTCAGTCACCTAAGATCTGCATCCATGACAATTCAAGAGATGAAATGGTGCTTCAAATACGATGTTATCAACTACAATATCAATATCAATGTATAATGTCAACTAAAATGCCAATTTAAAAAATCTTAAAATTATTTGTTTTTATATCAGTTAATAATATGTTCTGCCTCACAGAGAAAGTATGAGAAAAAGGCATTAGGTTTAGATTTAACTATGAAATTGTTCTGATATTCCAGTAATTATTGAACTGAATCATATCATCTGCATGATAATCTGATGTACAATCACATATAATTCAAGTTTACAATATCAGACTGTTTTTAATCTGAAAAACAATTATATCTTTTTTCTGGTCTATTCATGAAATTGAAGAATGTAGTATTGTTTTGATTGCTTTAGGTTTTAACAGTACTGAAACTATGACCTGAGTCTAATACACCTGTCTTTGAAAGCTGTATTGCCTTTAAATTAAATTGATTTATTAAAAATGAAGGTACTTCTTAGTGTAATAAAATTCTGAACCCCAAAAAGGTTGCAGTAAATCAACTTTCTATACACTCCAGCAGAACTGGGTGTAAAAACACTAGATGAGTTCACATACTGATAAGCAAGTAGAACAAGGTTTTATGCTCTTGAGGTTAATTCTATAACTCCCTTCAGAGTTCTACGTGGTCCAAGCTTTTCGTCTTTAAAGTCTTTCTCATCCACTTCTTACCTGTTGTTCCTAGACCATGGTTTCTCTCTCTGCTTTATCTTCTCTGAGGGTCTGTCAGATAATATTAGATAAAGAAAATCTTTCTCCAGATATTTGACACTGGCTGGTTTTAGCCACTTTCTACATCCTTCTTCTGAAAGCTGATTGGTCCAGAGTGCTTGTTATCCTAAATTACCTTAAATCTTGCACAATCTTGTGGAAACCTAACCTCCGTATTTTTTATACTTAGTAAATTTTTAAAGTTGATGTCAATTCAGTTTTGAGGTTCCTACTGTAAAAAAAAAAAAAAAAAAAGAAAGGAATCCAAACGGGGAAAAAATCAGGTTAAAAAGAGTCATATTCTTTAAAAACCATGACTATAACAGGAAAAGATAATGATAAATGTTGGAGGGAATTTGGGAAACGTGGGACACTTTTGCATTGTCAGTGGAATTGTGAACTGATGCAATAATTCCAGAAAGCAATTTGGAATTATTCTCAAAGGGCAATAAATGCTTACCTCCCTTTTGAACCAGCAGTGCCACTACTGGGTTTTTATTGTAAGGAAATCTTAAAGGAGGGAAAGGGACCCACCTGTGCAAAAAAAAAAGTGTTCAGCATCTTTTTTCGTGGTAGCAAAAAATTGAAAAATGAGTAGATGCCCATCAGTTGCGGAACAGCTAAATAAGATGTGGTATATGAAGGTAATGGAATATTCTTGTTCTATTAAAAAATGATGAACAAGCTGATTTTAGAAATGCCAGAAAGACTGACATAAACTGATGCTTGAATATAAGAAGCAGAACCACGAACACATTGTATCCCATAAGAATAAGATTTTGCACTGATCAAAAGTGAAAGCCTTGGTTCTGCTCAGTGGGTCAGTGATTTAGACAATCCCATTAAATTCTGAAAATGCCAGCTGCATCCAGAAAAGAACTATGGACATTGAGTTCAAATCAACACATGCTATGTTCACTGTTTTTTTTTTGTTTGTTTTTTCATTTCACTCTTGTGGTTTTTCCCTTTTTTTTCTGACTTGTCTCTCCCAACATGATTCATAAGGAAATGTGCATTTAAAAAGTTAACATATATGTATAATTAAAACAAAATAGAACAATAAAAATTTAAAACATAGTGAATTAATAATAATTATAATCTTCATGGTCCCTGGGAATTGTCCAGCCCACTAACGTAGGAATTCTGTAAAAATTTACATAAAAAGAAGAGAAATCAAGATATGATTAATTCACATTTACTGTATTGATTTCTGTTTTCACATAACATTCTCTACTCAAGCAAGCTGAGGTTTAAAGGAAACAGGGATAGCAAAAAACTGAAGGCATTTTCTGAGCTATTTCACCCAAAGCAAAACAAAAGTTTCAAACCACTGGGATAAAAGCCTCACTTTATGTCTGGTGGTAAGTTTGACTTGGATTTTATGACAGCCTTAAAAGGTATGTAGTATAATAGAAGTAATTTATTTCCGGAATCAATTTACATCTCAGTTAAAACTTAGTCCAACAAGGTAAAATATCTTCTCCTCTCTTGAACGACACTAATCCTTTCAAATATTCTATCTTTACTGAAGATTATTAACATAACATTAAAATTGGCCATTTTCAGTAAATTCATAGCCAAAGTAGATATAAGAAACCTCCCAACTTCTCCCCAGTTATACTTAAATACTGACTGCCTCATACTTTGGGAGAAATGGTATACACTAACAGAGCATTTCAGATCCATTTGAGCAAACAAAAGAACACGTCTTATTTTGTATTTCATAATAAATTCTTATCCTTTTACTAACAGAATTGACTCCTTCGTTTCAAACCACATAACCCCCTGCTAGATGTTTACTATATTCACACAAAATGAATGTATCAGAATATCATATAAAATCCTATTTATCTAAATGTCATTGTTCTATCAGTAAAGAGACATCAGATGGTCTAAATTAGTTTGATTAATTTTAATCCCTCCTTTTATTGGCCTTTTGAATCTAGAATGTTTATTTTCAATTTATGATAAATACTTTTAATATGTAATACAATTAATGTATAAATAAATACAATATTGTTTAATGAACAAAAGTGTCAGTAATCCTAAAACAAATCACCATGTACTCTCATGCTTTTTGCCTTCAGGTATTTCAAGATGAGCCAGTCTAAAAAATGTTGTATGCCACCTAAAATGTGCCATGTGGAAAAACAAGTACAAAAAGAAAAAAATCCATACTCACAAGGAGCTAATTTCAAATCTAATTTCAATTTTTTTTTCAAAGTATATAAGAGCAAGTAGAAATACAACATTTTTCAACTGACTTTCTATAAAGTGGAATATAGATACTTGTTTTTTGTTAGAAAATGAAAATTATAACTTTATTCTCTTTGCTTTCCAGTATAAGGGAACTTTATAGTTTAAAAGAATGTTTACTTGTACTAAACAGTTTCCCAAAATACTTGGCAGTATCTGTTCTCTCTGACCTCCTCAGATAACTTCTCAGCAGATAGCTTGTTGTTTGCTGATTTTTTTAAAATTACTAACTGTTTTATTTCTGTATTAAATCAAAACTTATAAAGAAAGAACATACTTTTTAAATTTTATTTTTATTTTTTTATTTTTTTGCTGTGGCAATTGCAGTTAAGTGACTTGCCTAGGGTCAGACAGCTAGGAATTATTAAGTGTCTGAGGCCTTCTGACTTCAGGTCTGGTGCTCTATCCATTGTGCTATCTAGCTGCCCCTACGAAAGGCTATACATTCTAAATAAACAAGAAGGTAGTGACTTTGAAGTCACATAATATTTATGCATTATAATAAATGCTGACAGAATAATTCCATTAGGGAATATGAACTATAAATGATGCAACTTGTAGAAGCAGCTAGGAGTTCATTCATATATAAAGTGTATACATCACATCTTCTTTACTTGGCATTTATGACTTACAGAATTTATACAAAATGATAAATCGTAAATGAAATAGCAATTGTCTTAGATAAATCAGTTAAACTATAGGACAAGTTAGGTAATGAATAATGATTTTTCTTATGGAAAGCCTGTGATTTGAATGTGTATAAACAGACATGCACTTGCACATTCATACACACACTCATTCATTTGTAGCAAACAAAGGAAATGTTTGTGAAAGAAAGCCAAAATGGGGCTACAGTCACACTATGATCAAGAGAATGGTCTAATACAAAAGCTCAACTATAAAAATATTCCTTGACCATTAATTTTTAAGGTGACCATTGGATTCCTTGGTGATACACCAAATGGCAAACCAAAGAAATTCTTTCCTAACTATCCTTTTTGTATTAGATCTATCTTTAATGTTTCCACTTGCAACTTCCTGCTTTGCATAAGTACTAGTGAGAAGGAAGATATAAAAATTATGATTATTTGTCAGCTTCTTTGGCAAAGAACAGTCTAAAGGTAAAAAGGTGGGGAAACTCTTGTTTCAATTAGTACTGAGGAGATTGTTTCTTAATGTATATGTGCTGTATTTTTCTCTACAATCAGATACAGAACTAACATTAGAAACATACATGCCCAATGCTTTACTTCAGTGTTTGATTAACCTAGGGTTCCCTTATTCAATCAACAAACACCAAGTGACTTCCAACCGGGCATTCTCCATGTAATAAGATCTATTCAGGATTAGATATTAGAACACAAAGACAAAAAGTAAACATACTCTGACCTCAAAAAAGACTATGTCAAAATGCACAAGCTCTGGAGTTCTACTGTCTTAGAAAGTATAGTTCTAGTAACAGAATACAAATTTTGCTGTATATCTCTGAGAATACAAACTTACTAGAGAATGGTTTATTCAAAGCAGGCTAGCCACTAGATGTAAATGCCATGGCAATGGAAACAATACAATATTAAAAACCTGGAGGATGTCATGCATCGTGCCTGTTTTAGACACTTACAAGGGAAAGCCTACTCAGTGATCAATGAGTCAGCATTGTGGTAAAGGAAATGAACCAGGCCTATAAACTTTTACTGTGATTAAAGTGAGAAGAAACTAGGAGTGGAAGGATGGTGCACACAGTAGATTTCTTGGGGAGATAATTAAAAGTTATTAGAGATTGTTGTATTATGCACTCAATGGCAATTAAAAACAAAGCATCAAACATTTGGTCATTGTGTCTGTCTGTGTTCATGATAAGTATTAGTACAAATAGCCCTAAATATAACTCAGTTTATTCATTAACATATGTTGCAGAGGAAAAGGAAATAGATAAATTGCAAAGATTTCAATTAAGATCCTGCAAACTACATTAACATCGTAATGAGGATGATAGGGTAAAAGTGCTGTGGAAAGGGTGGTCTGGGGTTCAAATATGAAAAGACCAAATGTTTTTGACCCGCACAAAAAGTTCATACTTTTTAAAATCTTGAACACTTCAAAGACAATGCAGTTAGATTTTAAATGATTGACAGAATGAAAACTTAGTTTTCTGGATTTAATTTTTGAATCAGCAATTGATTGAAGCAGATTGACTTATTATAGCAAAGATCAAAATCAACAGCAAATTAAAAGAAAAGATCAAAATCAAAAACCATGTAATTCCAGCATCAAGTTACTAACACATACTAAGAAAATTCAAAATAAAAAAAGGAAAGATACCACATGAAATTTCTCTTACTGTCTATAAAATTCTTCCATGACAGAATCATTTCAAAAGCTCATAAATTATTTTAGTACTCCACCATATACCCAGATGGTTTCCAGTCAAGCAATACCACAAAATATTCAATATTTTGGATGTCCCAGATAGTAAGAGGGCGGTTCAAATGGTCACCAAATCAGTTTTGCTCTTTTCAGATTCTCCTTTTCTAATTCTACCTTGTTACAGCTAGTCAAATAGTATTCCTGACACTTCATGATGAACTTTCCTGCTCAAGGATCTTCTTGGATCTCTACTGTTTCTAGGACAAAACAGACTCTAACTTAAGGTCTAAAACCATTTTGTGTCCAATTGTGGCTTGACTTGCCAGCCTTAGTTCACACAATTCCTCTTCAACATTTCCTATGACTCATTCATTCCAACTATTCTACCTCCTGCCTCTGTGACTGAATACTGTGAGTAGATACTTTCTCCTTTGACTCCACCTGTAAAAATTTTTAGCTTTCTTCTAAGCTTCATGTTCAGGGATCCCCTCTTGGGTGAAGCCTCCCAAGTTATTAGTGGTTTTTTCCTCCTCTCAAATTATCTTATGCTTGTTTTCTATGTATAAATTGTAAATTCTTTGAGGGCAGGAATTGCTTTTCATTTTGTCTTTGTATTCTCTGTACCTTTTAATGTACATTAAATACAATGAATTTTAAAAGTTTTTGTTAGATGTTTTCAGAATTATTTCTATGCAAAAATAATATAAAATATTATCCTGGTATATGAACAGAAAAGCACAGGACCAGTCATGTTAGTGAGAGCAAAGATAGCATTAATCATTACTATTGCCCAAATTTAAAGGTCCCCAAAGAAAGGAACACTGAGCAAGCTCTTTGTGCAGGATTAATAGGATGACACTGAAAAGAATCTCACAGAATAAAAAAATAACAGAAAGCTTGAAAAGCATAATTAATTAGACTACAGAAGATCCAGTACAAGTCTGGTGGCAAACTATTTTTTATTTAAGTGGTGTTGCAGACATATATTCTCATTTTTAAATTTCACATGATAACTAAATTTTAAGAGGTACAATCTCTAATTATCATCTAGGAAGGTTTCAGATTCTGATGAATTTTATAAAAAGTATCTTAATTTATGTCCCTATCTTTTCACATTTTTAAAATTACCTTCATACTTCAACATGCACTAAATTAAGGAATTTCAAAACATCCTATCTACTCAACAATGAACTATATATGTGAGCATTGAATTTAATATGTATAAAATAATTTTTATTTTATTTAGTCCTCCTGAGTTTAACCATTAATTTCTTAACTTCTTTTGACTAGAACTTTATCTTAATACTTTGTTTTCAAGGTGCATATTTATATGAAAGATTCATATGTGAAAATTATTTAATGTAGAAAGGACTTATTCTTTCATGTTACCATTAAATACAATCTTTTAATTTTTAAAACAAAAATTAAAGACTTTATTCTTTTTCTATTCCAACATCATTGGAATAATTATGATGGTCAAGTGATAACTGGATTATATTTACAACTACACTTTAGGAATGTGTAATGTATTTAACAGAAAAAATAAAATAATATTATTAAATCATAGGGAAAGAATCAAAACAAATTTGTTCTTTTATCCCCATTCTAAATTTATTTCATTAATAGTTTTCCCCAGGTATATTGAAAACAATTTTTTACATGTGTTTTTAAAATTTTTGAATTCTAGTTCTCTCCATTATCCTTATCCACAATTAAGAAAACATTTATGAAGTTATGTAAAATATTAATTATTATTAATTTTATTAATAATAAATTAATTATACATTAATTATATTTAAGAGATGAGGCCTTATCAAAGAAACTTACATTGAAATTCTTTTTACACTTAATACTACTAACTATATTTCCCCCCCCATTTTATTTTCTCTCTCCTTTTACCTTGTCCCACCTCATAAGTGTTTTGGTACTGACCACTTTCTCCCACAATGTATGCCCTCTTTTTCATCTTCCTCCCCTCCTTCCCATAGCCTATTCCCTTGATATTTTCCTTCAGGATAAGATAGATTTCTAAACCCTCCATTTCCTCTTTGAGGAATTCTGATCAGAATAGGGTTCACACTCACCCTCTCCCTTTTATCCCTTCCACTGTAAAAGCTTTCTCTTCCTTCTTTTTTTATGGTAGATGATCTGTATTGTTCCAGTTTTCCCTTTCTTCCAGTACATTCCTCTCTTGCCTTTTAATTTCATTACTTTTTAAAAAGATAATTATCTCTTCACATGAAGCTCACACCTGTGACCTCTCATCTATATAAATGCCTTCTGACTACCACAATAATCAGAAAGTTCTGAGTTACAAATATCATCCTCCCATGTAGGAATGTAAACAGATAAACCTTATTAAGTCTCTGATGATATAACTTTTCTGATACCTCCTTATGCTTCTCCAAAGTCCTGTATTTGAAAATAAAATTTTCCCAGTGTTTCTACTGGGCTTGTATCCTAAAGAGATCATAAAGGAGGAAGAGGGATCCACATGTGCAGAAAGGTTTATGGCAGCCCTTTCAGTAGTGGTAAGCAACTGGAAACTGAGTGGATGCCCATCAGTTGGAGAATGGCTGAATAAGTTATGGCATATGCATGTTATGGAATATTATTGTTCTATAAGAAATAATCAGCAGGATGATTTCAGAGAGGCCTGGAGAGACTTGCATGAACTGATGATGAGTGAAATGAGCACAATCAGGAGGTCATTATACATAGCAACAGCAAGATTATACAATGATCTACTTTGATGAACAAGACTCTTGTCAACAATGAAGTGATTGAGGCCAGTTCCAATGATCTAGTGATGAGAAGAGCCATCTATACTCAGAGAGAGAGAGGACAGTGGGAACTGAATGGGGACCACAACAAAGTATTTTTACTCTTTTTGTTGTTGTTTGCTTGCATTTTATTTTCATTCTCCTTTTTGATTTCTGGTTTTTCTTGTGCAGCATGATATTTGAGGAAATATGTGTAGAAGAATTGTGCCTGTTTGACCTATGTTGGATAGCTTGTCCACCTAATCGAGGGGGAAGGAAAGGGAAAGAAATTACAACACTGGCTTTTGCAGAGGTAAATGTCAAAAATTATCCATGTATATATCTTGCAATTCAAAGCTATAATAAAAGAAGAAAATCAAAATTTCCAATCTGTTCTGGTCTTTTCATCATAAATCTTTGAAAATCCTTTATTGTTTTGAATAACCACATTTTTTTTCAGAAGCATTAGGTTCAGTTTTGCTGGGTAGGTATTTCCTGGGTGTAATCTTATCTTAGCTCCATTGCTCTTCAGAATATCATATTTCCAGACCTTCAATCCTTTAATGTAGAAGCTACTAAATTTTGTATTATTTTTATATTATGGCTCCAATATACTTGAATTGTTTTCCTTCTGAATGCTTGCAATATTTTCTCCTTGACTTGGGAGTTCTGGAATTTGGCTATCATATTTCTGGGAGTTTTCTTTTTGGCATCGCTTTCAGGAGGTGATCACTGGATTCATTCAGTTTCTGTTTTACAGTCTGCATCTAGAATATCAGGACATTTTCTTGAAATTATCTTTTGTGGATAGTGACTTTCAGGTAGACCAAGAAATTATAAGATATCTCTTCTGATTCTATTTTCCAGGTCATTTATTTTCCAATTAGTTATTTCACATTTTTTTTTATTTTTACATTTTTAAAAAAATTTCCTTTATTGTATCTTGATTTTTCACACTCATTAGCTTCCATTGGCTCAAGTCTATTCTTAAGGAATTATTTTTTTATTATTAAAGCTTTTTATTTTCAAAACATATGCATGGATAAATTTTCAACATTGACCGTGCAAAACCTTGTGTTGCAAAATTCATCGCTCTCCCTAGCCCTTCCCCTAGACGTTGTTATCCAATATATGTTAAACATATTAAAATATATGTTAAATCCAAAATATTTATACATATTTATACAAATATCTTGCTGTACAAGACAAATCATATCAAAAAAGGAAAAAAATGAGAAAGAAAATAAAATACAAACAAACAACAAAAGAGTGAAAATGCTATGTTGTGATCCACACCCAGCCCTCCCAGTTGTCTCTTTGGATGTAGATGGCTCTCTTCATCACAAGATCATTGGAACTGGTTTCTATCATCTCATTGTTGAAAAGGGCCAAGTCCTTGGGGACAGCTAGGTGGCGCAGTGGATAGAGCCCCAGCCCTGAAGTCAGGAGGACGTGAGTTCAAATGTGGTCTCAGACACGTAACAGCTGTGTGACCCTGGGCAAGTCACTTAACCCCAATTGACTCAGGAAAAAAAAAAGGGCCATGTCCATCAGAATTGGTCATCGTATAATCTTGCTATATACCATGATCTCCGGGGGGCTGCTAGGTGGCGCAGTAAATAGAGCACCTGCACATTTCCCTCAGCATCAGTTTCTATAAGTCCCTTCAGGGCTCTCTGAAATCATCCTGCTGGTCATTTCTTACAGACCAATAATATTCCGTAACATTCATATACCATAACTTATTCAGCCTTTCTCCAACTGACAGGCATCCATTCAATTTCCTATTTCTTCCCACTACAAAAAGGGCTGCCACAAACGTTTTTGCACATGAGGGTCCCTTTGCCTGCTTTTTAATCTCTTGAGCATATAAGCCCAATAGAAACACTGCTGGATCAAAGGGTATGCATATTTGGATAACTCTTTGGGCGTACTTCCAAATTTCTCTACAGAGTGACTGGTCAGTTCACAACTCTACCAACAATGTGTTCCAGTTTTCCCACTTCCCCTCCAATATTCATCATTACGTTTTCCTGGGTCATCTTAGGCAATCTGAATGATGTGTAGTGGTAGCTCAGTGCTATCTTAATTTGCATTTCTCTGAACAATAGTGATTTAGAGCACTTTTCATGATCTTTTGTAAATCCTGTCCCAATTGGCTAATTTTGCTTTTTAAGGTGTACTTTTCCTCATTAGCTTTTGGCATTTTCTTTTGTATCATTCTCAGATCTTTTCCTAATGTTCCCTCTGTTTCTTTTACTTGGTTATCAAAATCCCTTTTAAGCTCTTCCATGACCTGAGCTCAATTCTTATTTTTCTTGGATGTAGAACTTTATTATCATCTTCTGAGTATGTGTTTGAGTCTTCCTTCTTCCCATAATAATTATCAATTTTCAAAAAATTTTCCTGTTGTCTGCTCCTTTTCCTGGTCTATTATTCCTCTTTTACCTCTGTGTTAATGTAGGACTGTGTTTCTAGGGTGGAAGGCGCACTGTCCCAAGCTCCAGAGAGGTTGTGCAGTTTTTTTCAGAAATCCTCTTAGGAATCTGAGCACAAGGACTCTTTTCTGCTCTAGAGGTGTTAGGAATGTCCCAGTCTCACAGTAGCTATAAAATCTAGTGTGCTAGCCAGGGGTGGGCTGGGATTGTGTGCTGGCCTCCCACTCTGGTGCCCTTGATACTCACCACTAACCTTCCACATATTCTCTGGTGTTCCCTGGCCAAGAAGTACAGAAGCCTCTAGCATTACTGCCGATTCAGAGGGCTTGATCTGACCACTGATGCAGGGGTCCTGGCTGGGAGTGAGCTCAGGCAGCCTCCTCTGGGATTATGTGCTAGGCTCCCACTCTGGTTCCACAGACCTTCTTTGCCAGTCTTCTAAGTTGCCTTCAGCTAGAAATGGACTATTCTGTCTTTATGAGTGTTCTGATGCTCTAAAATTTATTTGGAGTTATTATTTAAAGGAACTTGGGACAGTTTGGAGGAGCAGTTGAGTGAGTTCCTGCCTTTACTTTACCATCTTGACTATGCCTCAAACAGATTTTCAAAGTCAATTATTACTTTATTGAAAAGTTTTGTGTGGAAATGAAGAGAGGGAATACAGAGGAGACATCAAATAATGATCTTATTGCATTAGCTATAGGTTTCCCCATGGTGCACTACTTTTCTATTTCTCCCAAATCTGCAGATTTACCAAGGTAACTAAAGGAAAACAAAATATTCAAAAATTTTGCAGGGTGGACAACTTGGACTGAGACTATCCTTGTTTCATTGGGAATTATGAAGAAATTTAAAGATCACATTATATGTGAATTATATTTACATATAATGGGGGGAAATTTATCACAGAAGTAATAAGAAATAGCTTTCAAATTTAATTTAAGTTTGGTTAGCAAAATACCAAAAAATTTTACACACTAAGTTAAATTCAATCATTTTAGATTATAAATTAATAATCAGACACTTCAATTTTGCTTAAAATATGTAATATATCAAAATTTTATAAGGAAGTGTACATACCTGAATTTTAATGTACGGGTGTGAAAAATATTATTATAAAGGGTCTTAATTCAACACTACTATTTTATCTAGCTGTTTTTGTACAGATCTTTATAAGAGAACACGAGAGAAAACGCAAAGTTTTATTTCTATTTTCACTATGGGGATAAAGGTTTTACACAAGGGTTACCATGTGAGTCATAAATAAATAGGAAAACGATAAACAAACAAATAAATGAACAAAGAATAAGTAAAAATATAAATAAAAGAAAAAAAAAACTTTGCTAAGGCCAGAATTAAACACTGTTCAGAAATGTGATGGAAAAAATCTTTTTCCCTCCAATTACTTACCAAGTACCACATGTGCCTCTGATGGTGAATGCTGTGGATCAGGACCAAAGTCATTTATATTATGTAGTAATATCCACTTAGATCTTATAAACCTGAATGTCTTATTTACCTTTTCACTGGTATCTACAAGGAATATAAATATGTGGAGCTCACTTTGACACATAATAAATTCTCTATCATCACATGAAGAGGAGGACTAATTGTTTTTAAAGCTTAGAAATTGATACTCATCTCTTCTCCTCTTTTATTTCATTAGGACTTGGATGTAGCCTCCTATACCTGAGAACAAAATTCAAGCTCTGTGAGGGTCTCCCCCAAGCCAGTGAGTTTTCAGGACGGGCTGGCAGCAGGCTTTCTGTCTTTGAAATTTACTTGGACAAGTTTGGAAAGCTTCATTGCCAAAGAGTCGGGTACCATGTGATGAATTTAATGTTGGATATAGTTATATATCTATATTATATATAGTTACATATCTATATTGGATATAGCTCATTATTAAGCCACTGGCTAAGGTGCAGAAGAATTTTAATCTGCCACAGTAGAAGATCCCATTTCTGACTGAGAGTTCCAATGCATTGATGGTAATATCTTCTCAGATAACCTAATCAATACAATTCTTTCAAACTTTCCAATAGAGAGATCCCACAATTCTTCCTCCCTTTTCTCTGGTCTCTGCTAAACAGTCACAATTCATTCAATGGATTCTTGTGTGATGGGACTTCAGTACTTCCCACTCTCCTATATGCTTTCTTAGGACATTTTGGTTCTAAGCTTCAGATTGATACTCATCCTGTAGCCTAGACTTTTATTTCATTAGAAGGTAGAAGTGGCCTTGGATCCAGGAAAAAATGTTCCAGCTTTTAAAACAGGGATAGCAAAGAAGGATACAGCCATAATCCTAGCTAAATAAGGGGGTGGGGACAGATAAGGGAGGGCTGAGGCTGTGGAGCTCTTGAGTTGGCTGTTCTGAGCTGTAGTGGGGCAGGCCAATCAGGGGTTCACACTTTTTGGCATGAATTTTGTGGGCCCCTGAGAGTACAGGATCACAAGTTTGTCTAAGGAGGGATATACTGATGTAATTTAGAAAAACAGCATTTGTACCCACATTATTTTATTTCATCACAATGTGTGGGTACAAGAGCATTTCCTCATCTGCCCCTTTCTCTACCTGCCTTTCTGCAGAATCATTGTGCACCTCCTGAGGAGAAGCACAGAGAGTCCATGGCAGAACTTGGTAGCACATTGGAGAAAGCACTGGGCCTGGAGTTAGGAAGACCTCTTTGGCCCAATTATAGCCATATATGGACCTTTCAGTAGCAGACTTTCTCCTGAATGAATATGTAGAAGCTCATCCTCCTCCTCCATTAATCCTGACTTCATCCTTGGCTAATTCTGCATACTCCTATGCCTGATATGAAGGCAGCCTCCTAAAGGAAACTAATTTCTTTTTCATCCTATCCCCTCTACCCTTTTTCTAGAAGATTGTCTCTTTCATCTCCTGTCTTATCTTCACTATTATATTAGCTTCTTACTCCCACTTCTAAATATGTCCTGATTCATCTTCTCCTCCCACTGTTCCTGGCTAATGGACTTCAAATAGGAAGCTACCAAGGCCAAACTAGGATAAGTTATTCATCTGTCTCACATGATTCTTCCAACCTCATATGCTGTCCTTTCCAGTAATGAACCAACATCTAAAGTCTTCCAGGGTTTCTATTCTTCCCTATGGGCTGACTTCTATCTCATCCTTTACATCTTTTCCCACTCATTGTGCAATTAAGTGCTCCCAGAAAAGGTTCCTCAGGAGAAAAAAATTCTTAATGGTTTTGTCTCTGGGATTCTTTCAAAAACTATAGGATATCATTTAAGAGGATCATGTATTCTGAGGAACACCACCTTGTTTAACCACCTGTGATAAGTGAGAACTATATTGTCCACCTGGGATTACTGAGAACTATAGTTAGTGCCTTTGTCCTTGAAACTCTATCTCTTACTGGTATGAGAGTTGGGTCTCTCTTAATGTAATTATCATAGCTATGCCTTGGCTCTCATCATTTCTTGGATGAAAATAGCAGATAACTAAATTCATTGAAGTTGCCTTGAGATAAAAAATTTTAAGGATGTCAGTGGAACATCAGTACTGAGTAAGGAAGGAATTGGTGATAGTGGTAGTCTTATAAACCAGAAATAGTGCATTAATGGTCAACTGGGTAAAATACAACAAACTCTCTGGAAACATGAAGAACCCATCCCTTGGCCAGAGAGCCAGGCAAGTATCAATCTGTCCAAGGTAAACTCCTGGGCACTATAAGACCTCTACAAATCTGCCAGACCTGAGACCTTTACAGGCTTATTCCATATTGCTACCCTTTATGGATTCATGGATGGCCTTCCATCTTGCACTTTCTTGATTTGGCCAGAGGGTCTCTCATGTCAATATGGTCCCTATGCCTCTTAGAAACCTTAGCTTCTTTGGTATCATAGCAAAGGTGCTATCTCCTACACTAGTTTTTCCTGATCTTCCCTCCATCACTCACTTCTTAGGAACTTTTTTGCAATTACATCAAATTACTTGAAATTTGCTAGCTTGTACTATTTTATTTTTGTAATTTCAGCATTCAACAATTAATCACTTACATAATCCATCTTTTATGATTGGACTAATTCTTTTATTTCCTTAAGATTAATTTACATTTATATTTTATATTTACATGTAAAGATAGATTTTAACATTTATTTTTAAAGATTTTAAATTCTAATTTTCTACTCTCCTCTTGTCCGTATCGTGTCCCTAAGAGAGCAGGCATGTACAATCATGTTAAACATATTTCTGCATTACAAGTCATGTTGTGAAAGAAGAATCAGAACAATTGGGAAAAATTGAATATCCTCTAGATGTAAGTCTACCAACTTATATTCTTTGAACATTTATTTGTTGAGGAATGACTCTTCTTCATATTTATTTTGTATCAGCTGTAAGAGCTCTGGTATGGCAGGTTGAGTTCCTGACCCAATGTTAAGATTGAGTTCATTGTGCCCTTAGGATCTTCCTCTGCAACAAATCATATTACTTCTTTTTGCCTCAGTTTCCTCATTTGCCCCCAGCCATCCCAGGATTCCTTTCATAATCCTTTGATGTTCTTTAATACTTTAGTTAATGTATCCATTTAGATTTTACTATGATGTATGCTTTAAAATATTAACACTGTTCCTTTTAGTAATGATGCACATAGCGGCTAGTCTCTGACGAATAAATTTATTTATTTATTTATTTATTTTTTATTAAAAGCTTTTTATTTACAAAACATATGAGTGATTTTTCTACATTGACCTCTGCAAAAACTTTTTTTCCCCAAGCTTTTCCCTTCCTTCCCCCCCACCACCCCTAGATGACAGGTAATCTAATACATGCTAAATATGATAAATTATATGACAAATCCAATACATGTATACATATCTATACAGTTATCTTACTGCAGAAGAAACATCAGATCTAGAAAGAGAAGAAGAAAAAAACAACCTAAGAAGAAAAACAAAATGCATGGAAATATTCACAGAAAGCATTAAAATGCTGTGTTGTGGTCCATACTCAGTTCCCACAGGCCTCTCTCTGGATGTATATGACTATCTTCATCGCTGAACAATAGGAACTGGTTTGAATCACATCATTGTTGAAGAAAACCATGCCCATCAGAACTGATCATTATATAGTCTTGTTGCTGTGTATAAGGTTCTCCTGGTTCTGCTGATTTCACTCAGCATCAGTTCATGCAAGTCTCTCCACGCCTCTCTGAAATGCTCCTGCTGGTCGTTTCTTACAGAACAATAACATTCCATAACATTCATATACCATAATTTATTCAGCAATTCTCCAATTGATGGGCATCCTTTCAATTTCCAGTTTCTTGCCACTACAAAAAGGTCTGCCACAAACATTTTTGCACATCTGGGTCCCTTTCCCTCCTTTAAAATCTCTTTGGGATATAGGCCCAGTAGAAACACTGCTGGGTCAAATGGTATGCACAGTTTGATAACTTTTTGAGCATAGTTCCAAATTGCTCTCCAGAATGGTTGGATCTGTTCACAGTTCCACCAACAATGTATCAGTGTCCCAGTTTTCCCACATCCCCTCCAACAGTTATCATTATCATTTCCTGTCATTTTAGCGAATCTGACAGGTGTGTAGTGGTATCTCAGAGTTGTCTTAATTTGCATTTCTCTGATCAATAGTGACTTGGAGCACCTTTTCATGTGAACAGAAATAGTTTCAATTTCTTCATCTGAAAATTATCTGTTCATATCTTTTGACCATTTATCCATAGGAGAATGGCTTTTATTCTTATATATTTGGGTCAATTCTCTATATATTTTAGAAATGAGGCCTTTATCAGAACCTTTGGAAGTAAAAATATTTTCCCAGTTTACTGCTACCCTTCTAATCTTGTCTGCATTCATTTTGTTTGTACAAAAACTTTTTAACTTGATATAGTCAAACTTATCTATTTTGTGATTAATGATGACCTGTAGTTGTTCTTTGGTCACAAATTCCTTCCCCCTCCACAGGTCTGAGAGGTAAACCATCCTACATTGTTCTAATTTGTTTATAATATCATTCTTTATGCCTAGATCATGAATCCATTTTGACCTTATCTTGGTATATAGTGTTAGGTGTGGGTCAATGCCTAATTTCTTCCATACTAATTTCCAATTATCCCAGCAGTTTTTATCAAATAGTGAGTTTTTATCCCAAAAACCGGGGTCTTTGGGTTTATCAAACACTAGATTACTACTGTCATTGAGTATTTTGTCCTGTGAAACTAACCTATTCCACTGATCCACTACTCTATTTCTTATCCAGTACCAAATGGTTTTGGGGACCACTGCTTTATAATATAGTTTTAGATCTGGTACAGCTAGGCCACCCTCATTTGCATTTTTTTTCATTAATTCCCTTGAAATTCTTGACCTTTTGTTTTTCCAGATGAATTTTGTTGTTATTTTTTCTAGGTCAGCTAAATAATCTCTTGGGAGTTTGATTGGTATAGCACTAAATAAATAGATTAGTTTAGGTAGTATTGCCATCTTTATTATATTCGCTCGACCTATCCAAGAGCACTTCATGTTTTGCCAATTGTTTAGATCTGACTTTATTTGTGTGGAGAGTGTTTTGTAGTTTTGCTCATATAGATCCTGACTTTCCCTTGGCA
>JAJPUD010019124.1:0-27154 GCA_023553655.1 Myrmecobius fasciatus
CTCCTCCTCCTCTTCTTCCTCCTCCTCCTCCTCTTCTTCCTCCTCCTTCTTCCTTCTTCTTCCTCCTCCTTCTTCCTTCTTCTTCCTCCTCCTTCTTCCTTCTTCTTCCTCCTCCTTCTTCCTTCTTCTTCCTTCTTCTTCCTCCTCCTTCTTCCTTCTTCTTCCTCCTCCTTCTTCCTTCTTCTTCCTTCTTCCTTCTTCCTTCTTCTTCCTCCTCCTTCTTCCTTCTTCTTCCTTCTTCCTTCTTCCTTCTTCTTCCTTTTTCCTTCTTCCTTCTTCTTCCTTCTTCCTTCTTCTTCCTTCTTCCTTCTTCTTCCTTCTTCCTTCTTCTTCCTTCTTCCTTCTTCCTTCTTCTTCCTTCTTCCTTCTTCTTCCTTCTTTCTCCTCCTCCTTCTTCCTTTTACTATTTTCTTTTCATTTTTTTATTCTCTCTTTGGTTGTGCTTTTTTGTGGTTGACATGTGAATATATTATTCTCATGTTTTTTGAAAAGACATTATTTTGACAATATTTCTGTTCTATCCAATAATTATTCTATGCAACAGATTTTCTCAAATTCCCCATCTTTGATTTTAAAAATATTTTTCTGGATTCATTCAATTTTATAATAAATATGATTTTTGTATTTGTTTAATCCTATTTTCTCTTGCAATTTTACACATCATTATTGTGTTTAAAAATAAAAATAGAGCAATATTGGCCTCTTACTTTCATATTTTAATCTTAAAATATTAATTGAAGCATTGAAAATAAGTTATCATGAAAATCATATAGCAATATATCTGCTTTTCCAACTTAAAAGATCATGTAATATTTGAATTCTTTTCAGTATATCCTAGTTTTATGATGAAACTCCAATTTTTTTTCCCAAGGGAAATCTACCCAGTTTTTCAGTTAGTTTTCATATGGCATAGACTCCAAGACATTCACCAATTTTGTTGTTCTCTGAACATTTTCCAGCATATTAATATGCTCTTGTAAACAACAGTTCACTAGTGTGTCTTAATTCACTAAGATGGACCCTGAACAAAGCAGCTCTGAGTTATGAGGATCTCACTTGTGTCCTAACCAACATGGATGGTCCTTTCATGGTCAAAACTATGGCAGAATGTCAGAAATAAGTCATATCCTGGTTGGTGAAAGGTAGCTCAAAGGCTACTGACTGGTTAAACCAGTGAGATGGTGTGATGGGGGCAAATTATACCAACACTCTTTGGAGGAAATAGGAACTGAGTATGGCATTTTCCTGACAAAAAGTAGGCAATCTCTGTCGTGTAAGGGGAGCTAAAGATTCAGATAGGAAAGTGCAAGGAATGAGGAGAAATAAGATTTAGGAGCTAGCATAACTCAATTAGTAGGTCAAGATTTATGTCATCTTCAGGGACTTCTCAGACACAGGTACCAACCTGTGCCTTTGCAAATCACCTA
The DNA here is from genome assembly GCA_023553655.1 of Myrmecobius fasciatus. Classification (NCBI taxonomy): domain Eukaryota; kingdom Metazoa; phylum Chordata; class Mammalia; order Dasyuromorphia; family Myrmecobiidae; genus Myrmecobius; species Myrmecobius fasciatus. Next base: position 1,428 of record JAJPUD010019124.1, read on the forward strand.
TACCTGACACTCAGTGTTGCCAGATCAAAGGCAAGGGATCACATCATCTTCACTAATGTGATGCTGACCATCACTTGGTCCACATCCAAGTAACTCAACTACTGCTCATTGCTTTGGACGAGAAATTAAGCCATCCACTCTACTAGGACCATATAACATGGGACAGGTGCCCTATTATTAACTCTGCCAAATGGTATGGATGACGTCGGATACTATCCACTCCAAAAACTCCCACATCCATAGAAACCTATAAAAACAGGCTGGTGGCTTCTAGCTACAAATGTGAATAGTCTGTCCAGAGATACATATATCTCATCATTTTTCAAAAATTCTCCAACATGATAACAATGAACATGCAACTCCAGTGATTTGTGATCCTACCATCAGCCCCTCAAGCTGTTTCCTTCCCTTTATTTATTGCCTTTCCATGTTATAGATCTTATAAATATAAAACGAATGAAGTGGTGCAAATGAATGAGCTGTATTCCTCATGGCCCATTTCCATCTCCTTTCCTGACACTGGGGCAAACAAAGACGCAGCTCACTGATCAGAGGGGAGACTGAGTTAGTCTGGGAGCAATTACCCTGCCCATGAGGCCAAATGATGGGCACAAAGACGTGCTGTTATTTGAGAAAAATATTCATGTTGAAGAAAATATTGAAGGCAAGAGGAGGCATTTTCAGAAAAGATTATTTCTACCTTCAGTCTTTAGGATGTCAACGGCTGACATTTTCCTCAACTACAGAAATGGAGAAATATTCAGAAATTTCTCCCTTAAGGATTAACCTCAACCTTTTTCTCTCTGAAGGTAACAATGAGGAACCATAATCAGCTTCCTGCTTATTCTGGTCATCATTAGGGAATTTTTTCTCAATTCTTCCCCTTTCAAGAAATTTTTATTCAGAAGAGATTTCAGATGTTTATTCTCTTTCATAAGTATTTTGGGCAGTTAGGTGGTACAGTGAATAGAGCACCAATCCTGGATTCAGGAAGACCCGTATTCAAACATGGCCTTAGACACTTACTAGCTTATGACCCTGGACAAGTCACTTAATCCTGCTTGCCCTAGTTTTCTCATTTGTAAAATGAGCTGGAGATTGCAATGGCAAACCAGTCCAGTATCTTTGCATAAATTCATATGTATACACATAATATATCTTTGAAAGATATACTATCTATCTAACTGCATATAATGATTTGAAAAAAATAGGCGTTATTCATCCATTTGGTCTTTCCTATGTAAATAGGTAAATTGAATTCTTTTGAGCGATTATTAATCTCATTAAAAAAAACAAAATGGGTTCACAAAAAGTTGAACAAGAATGCAACAACTGAATAGCAACATCATAAGTAAGTAATCTTTACAATGTTTCTGCAAATGGCTGTCAAATTTTATCTTGAATATCTCCACTGATGGAGAACTCACAAGGCAGGCTACATTCTACTTTTAGATGGCTCTGAACGTTAGAACATTTTCCTCCCTTTTATTCAGTCTCTTGAGAAAAGGGATGCTTTTCTTTTTTGTCTTTGTATGTCTAGTTTTCTAGAATATAGTAGGTACTTAATAAATGTTTGTTGATTGATAGCTTCCAAATCTGTCCTTCTGAGCTACAGAGAATAAGTCTAATCACCCCTGCACATAATTGATTTTACTCTTTTGATGAATCTGTAATCTGATTGATGTGGGCAGTCTCTTCTGCATTGCAAAGGACAGTCTATTCATGCTTTATTACTCTTGCCCATTTTTTATAAAAATGGTCCACCCAACATACTAGGGGTCTTTTGTATCTCCTGACATTTCATGGACATCAGAAAATCATATGAGTTGTGCATTAATTATTTTTAGGTACTGTTCCATCTCATTTTCCAAATATGATGAAATTTATTATACAACCCTTTACTGATAATAAGCCTCAGCCTGCTCAGACCCCTCATTATGGACCTCACAACAACTTTAATTCTTCAGTGTTATTCCATGACTCACAATCATACATCAATAACAGAAGAATATTGATATTAAGGAGATGAATCTTTGTTTCAAGAGGAAGCATGGAGTTATTAAAAGCACTGTATACTTTCCCAAATGCAATGCAGCCCTCTACCCTCTTTCTATTCAATTTTAGACCCATTTTATATCTTTATTTGATCTATTAGTGTATATATTCTTTTCCTTCCCAGATACATACATGTGTCCATACATTTATGTACACGTGTATATGCATACTCACAATACAATCATAATGCATTATATACATATATCTTTGATAAATATACTATTTAATTGCATATGATGATCTGAAAAATAGACATTATCTATTTGGTCTTTCCTATGTGAAGTTAGGTCAAACTCTTTTGAATGATTATTGATCTCATTTAGGAGGCTTTTCATTGGTCTAGGAAATTATACAATTACTCCAATTTCATCTACAAATACTACAATTCAATTATATTTTCATTATCATTTATTTTGTAAATTCAATATGCAAAATTAGTTTATCCTAGGTGTTATAGTAATAGGGTACGAGGTCTAGAATTAGGAAGGCCTTAGTTCATATGCAGCCTCAGGTACTTACTAGCTGTATGAATCTGGGCAAATCACTTGACCTTTGTTTATCTCAGGTTTTTCAAGTGTAAATGGAATAAGGCAGCATTTACCTTCCAGGTAATATTATGAAGATCAAATGAGATAATATTTGTAAAGCACTTAGCATGGTACATTAGTAGGCACTTAATAGATACTTATTTTCCTCTTTCCTCAAATGTAACTTCTTAAAAATGGAAATCTTTTGAGAATGAGTATAATAATTTCAAAAATGAAATTTAAATTTATCTTAAATATTGTATTATATTTTACTTTTAAAAAATGAAATAATATTCCTCCATGAGGAATAAATTCATAGCTATTTGGAAAAAAAAAGTTCAGTGGAGCCACTGAGACTATCTGAGCAAAGACAATAAAAATAGTTTAAGTAGTAAAAATAGACACAAAAAATAAAAAAGTCCAAATTCAGAACATATGGACCATTATATTTATCATTGGAAGAGCAAGTACTGTCATGGATAGAGAAGAAAGGCTGCTATATTTGCTTTATATACATGCTGCAGATACGATAAAACATAATAAACAGAAAGTATATATCCAAAATATATTGGAATATCAAAATAATTTTTCTAGAGGAAATTAGATGCTTATAATAAGCAAAAAAATCTTTTTTGAAAGGTAGGTCTGTTGTATCAGATAATTTACAGAAATGCTGAGAAGTAAAAAGCTTTGGTTAATAATAATACAGTGGGAGGAGAATCACTCATAGATCTAAAGACTTTTGCAATCAATTAGTTGAAAAATTAAAATCTTCCTAATTTTGCATTACAAGTGAATGAAGTAACTGAGAAAGATACTCATTTGATTTCAAATGCATGATATGCTATTAATACTCATGCTGGAGAAGATTTTTATTTTGCAAACCTATTGATGGTAATTAAAGCATAATTGATGGATTTTTAAATGAGAATGCTATATAATAGGAGAATTTGTCTGGCCTCTGCATTGATGGAGCTAAGTAGCAGGATAAAATGAAGATCTACAAGCACCAATTAACAATGAGTCCCTGCGTGTGATTTAGACACATCCATGTTTCACAGACAATCACTCATAGCAAGAAATATGAGTAAAGTCCTATTCAGTTTTTCAAGTTTTGACAAGAGCAATCAACCTTATAAAACAGTCTGTTAAAAGCAAGGGCATGCTGGAATGAGCTCATATTGTTTTGAGAGAGCCAATTGTTAAATTTTCAATGTAAGTATTTACACCTTGATTTATCATTTTGTTAATTGTCAAGACTCAATGTGTTGGAGAAATGTTAATAATGCATATGAAAGATTTGTGCCATGTGTACATTTTGGGAGAGATAGCCAGTTGTTAAAAATTTAACAGCACACTTGGTTAAAAAAAAAGAATCTATGATGAGATGGGGGTAGAGCACAAGATATTGCCTTGTTATTGAAAACATATAAGCTATTTCACATAATGTAGGTTGAAGTCTATTTGAGTAAAAAGAAATGTCTATTTTTCTTAGGGTTAATCATAAAAAAGATAAAGTATATGCATTTTATAATAAACATTTCCATTGAAATTTATTTAGTGGTTATTAAAAAAAGAACAACACCTTAGTATTTGAGATAAATCAATGCAAGTTATTCAAATTCATATTCTGATCCAAAAGGATACATTTATAAAAAATTATAATTACAGATAATGATCCAGAAGAATAAATTTGAGGAAAGGTTAGAATTATAAAAGTGAATTTACAAAATAATATTTTTGATAAATTTCTCAATTAAAAATGTTCCTTGAAGATGAATAGAGGGCAGTAAAGACTTGCTTACTACTCACCTGAACTGTGTATAGATGCAGTTGCCATTCTATTTTAAATAGCCAGTAATTTCTAAATATAAAAGAATTTACTTCAGAAAAAAAATACATTTGGTTCTACTCACTCTGAACAAGAAAAGCCAATAGACTTGTCTTGTGATAGTACATTGAAACATTTTTTTAAAAATGAAAGATCTTATTATGGTTTGGCTATGAGTGAATAAAGATGTCTCTGCTCTATCAAAGTGATATAATTTTATTACTACCTATGACATATTATTTGTGTGAAATGAGTTTTTCTGCTGGAACTGTTGAGAAGACAAAATTTCCATCTTACTAGTTGAAAAATGATGAGTATCAATGTCATAATGGTAGTATATTTTGAGATATTTTGCTCAGAAAAAGCAAATCCATCAAATTAATAAAATTATGTTACAAATTTAAATATATAAAGGATTTTTATTAATAAACATATGGCACCTGAAAATTCTTAATGCATTTTTATCCTTAGTTAAAACTTACAAATGCAATAAAATTTTTGAGACTCCTTGTATATATTTGTTAGCTTTTAAGACTTTATAGAGTTGACTGTTGCATTAAAAGTATAAACAATTCTTAATTTTATTTAAAAATTTCTATGAAAATTATTTGCATTGATCATCTTATGAAAAATATGTGGGGGAGAGAGCAACTTTTTTGTAAAAAAAAAAAACTGATACAATGCTACATGAAATTTTAGAATCACTGCAATAGTGACAAAAATATTGTGGCTTTCTATTGGCCAAATAATCCAGATCTTGGGATTTGGAGGTGCTGCTCTTTGGCATTGCAATCCATTTCTATGTGTTCTTTGTGATTCTTCTTAAGATCCATGTTCTCAAGAGACAATTATATTTGGAATTTACACATTTGTAGACCTTTCTCCTTCTGTACTAAAATAAGGTGGCAATAAGTCAGAGGCAATGTAAATGGCAAAAGCCCTTGAGTTTGTGCCTTGTGGAATAGTTGAAGGTACTGTATATAACAAGGTTGGAAGAGGTAACATGTTAGCTGTTTTACAATATTGGAAAGAATAGTAGACAGAAGAGCAATGGGTGTGATTGCAAAGAGAAAAACACTTAGATTTGACTTCAGAAAAAAAGAGAACAACCCAAAACTTTCTATTAATTAAAGCTACCTTAAAGTGGAATGAGCTGCCTTGGAATTTAGTGGAGTTTTCCTTATTAGAGGTATTTAAATTAAAGTTGGATGACTGTTGTTCACATATGTCATAGACGATATTGTTGTTTTAGTATATGTTGGATGAAGTGACCTTTAAGATCTTTTGAAACTTTGAGATTCTATGATTTATCCCCCCCCCCCAACACATATATCCAACACTGGAACCATAACTAGAGTAGAGCAACTGGAATCTTGTCACAGGGTATCAAAGTTAGATGATGCTGATGTTTTGGGTCTTAAAAACTGATGTTTGACATGCAGCCTAGCACAATGGAAAATATGCTAACTTGGGAGCTGGATAACCAGGACTAAAATTCTGGTTCTTGTTATGTGTGTAACATTGGACAAATAATCAAATCTTTGTGGGTCTCAGTTCCTCATCCATACAATTAGGGATTTGGAGTCAAAGACCTCTAAACTCTAACTCTAACCTCTAGCTCTAAATCTGTGATCTAAATCTAAAATCGACTTCTAAAAGGACAAAAAAACCCCCAAGAGACTTGAGCCACTAGTTAGTAAAAATAATTAAAGGAGGAATATTCCAGATAGTACACACTGGAGTGAGGTTCTCTCCCATTCCATTTTACTCTGTCTCCTCCTATTTTCCAACCTGGTTAGTGGCCTTAAGTTACTATCCTAGGGTTTCTATGTCACCAGAGTTTGTACCACCCCTTGTCCCTTTCATCAAAGGGCACACCAAGTGCTTCTTGTTCTTGTACATGGATTGTTCTTGCTCTTGTACATGGATTGTTCTTGCTCTTAGAGTTTAAAACAAGTTCTGGTTCTCCCAATATACCAAGTTCTATCAAGTAGGGATGAGTTTAGGACCTCAAAATTCTGGTGTAGAATAAGAAACCCTTGATTTTTGCTAATCCCTAAAGCGTTACAGTTACTCATCCAAATTTCCATGGGCCACATTTATTTAGATAAATTGTTATCTCATGCCTCTGTCTAGCCCTATGGCTAGATCATGTGACTGTGATTTGGTGAATCTAGTCTGATGTATAGCCCAGTCCTTGCTGAGTAAGTGTAGGCATAATTTGTATGGATGAAAAATCACAATACTCAATCAATAGCAGATATGAATGAAGAATGATATTAACTTCTGTTGACTATTAGTTCCTTGGTATTTTTGTCTTAGTATTCCTATTTCTGTTTTTGGCACATTGTAGGTGTTTAATAAATGATTCTAAAATTGCAGGATCTCAGCATTGGAAGGGAACTCAGGAAAAATCTTGTCCTACCCTTATTAGAACCACATCAATATCATTCCTCAAAAATTGTCATCCAGTCTTAAATACATATTTCCATTGAGTCTGTTGAATGTAACCAAATTGTTAATCTGTGCTGTATTTATTAACTAGTAAGATGAATAGGTAGATTCTATTGATTCATTTTGCTTGAGCTTTTCCTTCTGCCTTATTGCAAAGTAGAAAAAGTACTGGGCTAGGTATCAGAAAAAAATTCAGTTTGAATCTTGGCTCTGCTAAGCTTGGAAGTCAGTCAACCTTCTGAGTCTTTATTTCATCATCTTTAAAATGGGAGTATTTTTTGGTCAAAGGATATGAACAGACAATTTTCAGATGATGAAATTTAAACTATTTATAATCATATGAAAAGTTGCTCCAAATCACTATTGATCAGAGAAATGCAAATTAAGACAACTCTGAGGTACCACTACACACCTGTCAGATTGGTTAAAATGACAGGAAAAGTTAATGATGAATGTTGGAGGGGATGTGGGAAGACTGGGACACTGATGCATTGTTGGTGGAGCTGTGAACGGATCCAACCATTCTGGAAAACAATTTGGAGCTATGCTCAAAAAGTTATCAAACTATGCATCCCCTTTGACCCAGCAGTGTTTCTATTGGGCCTATATCCCAAAGAGATTTTTAAAGGAGGGAAAGGGACCCACATGTGCAAGAGTGTTTGTGGCAGCCCTTTTTGTAGTGGCTAGAAACTGGAAACTGAAGGGATGCCCATCAATTGGAGAATGGCTGAATAAATTATGGTGTATGAATGTTATGGAATATTATTATTGCTCTGTAAGAAATGACCAGCAGGACGATTTCAGAGAGGCCTGGAGAGACTTGCATGAAGTGATGCTCAGTGAAGTGAGCAGAGACAGGAGATCATTATTCACGGCAACAACAGTACTATATGAGGATAAGTTCTAATGGACATGACTCTCTTCAACAATGAAATGCTTCAGACCAGTTCCAATTGTTCGGTGAAGAGAGCCATATACACCCAGAGAGAGGGATGTGAAATATGGACCACAACATAACATTTTCATGTTCTCTATTGAGGTTTGCTTGCATTGTATTTCCTTTATTGGATTATTCTTTCTTGTAGATAGGATTTCTCCTGCGCAAAAAATGATGCAATAACTATACATATATTCGATTTCTTAAGTATTCTAACATAATTATCATGTAGTGGATATCCTGCCATCTAGGGGAGGGGTGGGGAGTAGGGGGGAAAATTTGTAACAGAAAGCTTTGTAAGGGTTAATGTTTAGGAATTACCCATACATATGTTTTGCAAATAAAAAAGTATTAATAAAAAAAAAGAAACTTAGAAAAAAATAAAATGGTAGTATTTTTTAAACCACAAGGTTGTTGACAGGATCAAATAAGATTCTATCAAAGGGTCTTCAAAACCATAAAATGGTATATCTACATATCAAGTATAGCCATTAATAATCATTTTAAACAATTAACTATTGAAATTATTATTTTGCTTACTAAATGCTTTCTGATTGACAAGATGAAAGGTTTATATTGTCCTACATCCATGAGTCATCTCACGTGTGGGTAGAACCCAATTTTTCATTGCAAGAGAACATATCAAGTGATACATAGTCAGTAAATCCTTGTGGTTTGCGATTTTAATTTGCTTGCAAATGTTAGGCTAATAATTCAGACCAGACCCAAATACATAATTTTTATGGACTTTACATTACCAATACATGGATTTAAGAAATAATAATGCACTAATGTGTGCCTTTTCTGTCTCTGAAGTGTAGTACATTGTTAATTAATTAATGTGAGCAAAGATTTTACTTTTTTTTCCATTGTAATCCAGATAAAGCTTTTAAGAGATGGAATTAGCCCACTTCACACCTTGTAGCTAATTTTTTTACACAATTCCCCTTTGCATGACTATAACTTCTGAATTAAATTATGAGGTCTGAATTAATGCCCTTAACCCTTTCTTTCTACCACTGTCTCTTTCCAATACAAAGAATGTAATTTTTCAGGCTAGCTAATTTTGTTTTTATTTACTTTGGGAAGGGAGAATGAACACACTACTGACTGTTAATCCCTTTGCTGGCTCTCTGAAAACTAATCACCTCTATAGCTGGCTGTTAACAGCATTTAAATTATGTACATTCATAGTATTTCTATTACAATTTTACATGGGGCTAAACTCTGGATAGAAATAGTGTGACTTAGGGGTTATAGTGCTAGTCTGGAGTCAGACCTGAGTTCAAATGCTGTCTCTGATCTTTACTAATTATGAGAATCCAAACAATATGCTTAACTTCTAAATGCCTCAAGAAACTCCTTAGAACTTATATTAATCAGAATGGGATTGTGATCTGCCTTTGTGCAGGAAGTTCCCAAACTGGAAATGACTGCACACTGGTGAAATTACAGGAGCTTTTCATATTTGTATTTAATTACAAGGATCTAAATGTGGAGTCTTTTTATCATAGGGTATTTCAGGGTAGGTATAGTGCACTGAACTCTGTGCTTAGAGTCAGGCAGATTCATCTTTCTGAGTTCAAATCCAGCCTCAGACACTTGCTAGCTATGTGACTCTGGGCAAGTCACTTAATCCTCTTTGCCTCAGTTTCCTTGTCTGTAAAATAAATTGGAGAAAGAAATGGCAAAACGACTCCAGTATCTTTGCCAAGAAAACATTACATGAGGTCATGAAGAGTGGGATATGATTGAAAACAAAACGTCAGAGACCTATGAAGCATTTTAAAGGATTATTTCTCTCTTCCACCCTATTGCTCATCCAAACCTAAAACCCCAACAAAACAAAACCTTCACTATATACTTCCAAAATCCAACAAAGCAAATTCCCACATTGGGTCTGTCCAAAAACACACATCTCATTTTGTATTTTAAGTTCATCATTTCTCAAGCAAGAGTTGGGTAGGTGATTCATAATCAGTCCTTTGGACACATGGTACATCATTGCATTAATCAGAGTTTTCAAATGTTTCAAAGTTATTTTTCTCTCTAATGTTGTTGTCATTGGGTAAAATGTTTTTCTGGTTATGATCACTTTGTATTTGTCATAAGAGCCATATTTAAAACAACTTGAAAGATTTCTTAAGGGCATGAATTAGAAAATTTTGTAGCATTTCCCGATTTTACAGCTAGATCGTAACTGTTTACAAGTGAGGAAACTGAGGACTAGGAAATTTCAGTGGCTTGTCCAAACTCACCCTAGGAAACTTGAGTCTTCAGTCTCAAGAGCCAAATCTCTTTCCACCAGTAGTCACCATCCTCCAAAACACTTTGCATTACTATTGGTTAGACTACCCTCTCTTATTAGCTATTGCTTCCAAAAAAGGCTGCATTCAATTTTCAGTTAAACTCTTTAAGGACAAAGTCTGTTTCATTTTTATCTTCTATTCCTAGAAACCTAGCAAAGTGCTCGACACATAATATAACTCATTGACAGAGAAATCAAAGGATTAAAAAAAAAGAATAGCAAGGTACTCATGGATTGAGACCAGAACATCTCTGATGGGGAATTCAAGTTGTTTTCTTCATTAGGTGAACAAAATAAGACCCATGTAATTCACTTATTTAACAAATATTTTTTTTCCTTGAGCATCATCAGCTATAAAACATAGTTTGCCTTTCATATCCAACCTTCCTTGCCCCCATTCAGCCTCTTATTGGAATAGTACTGCTTTCCATTCCCATTTCTCCACTCTGCATTGTGGTTTCCTCATTAGGTAATTTAGAGAATACATGAATTTCAATGATCCTTCAGATAACAAGGCTATCTTTCTTTAGTGTCAATCTAGCTCTTCATCTAAAATGATATATAGGGTTGAGTCTTGAGGGTCTGCAGGACTTCTGTTGGAGTGAGGATACTCACCCTGTGTACTGTCCACTGTACTCTGAGATTATCCCACTAGCAACTGTTTCCCTTCTTCCAAAGTGAGTAGCAATAAAGTTTAGTAGAGCTAACTTGGATGTTGCTTTTCATCTGAACTTCCCTGCCTATAAGCCCTTATGTGATGAGTATGTAGAATGCAAGAACAATACAGTATATCCCTTGATTTTAAGAACTTTCCAATTCATTTGGGGAGCTAAAAGCTGTACAGTAAAGATGGAGTCCTTAGAGTTACCCATTTTAAACAGATGCAACTTGTTTTGGAGTTAGAGAAGAGAAGAGGTTACTTCTGGATGGAAAATCAGGGAAATTTTCATGGAGATGAGTTTTGAAGGATGAGTGGAATTTAGAAAGGAAGATAGTGGAAGAAGACATTTTAAGCAGAGGGAATGATGTGAATATGAGAGTGCAAGGTGTTTGGGAAAACACTTCAACAAATACTTATTAAGCACATCCTTAGGTGCTAGGTTAGATACTGAGGATATAAATATAAAAGTGAGATGATCCCTGCCCTCAAGTAGCTTGTGTTTCACAATATTGAAATGTATTGAAGAAAAGAGCTGAGGAGAAATGTATGAGAGAAAGTGAATGGAAATAGTCTGAGATAAAGTTGAAAGATGGACTACCATATCAGTGTAGCTATAAATTAGGTCTGGTCTAAATCGTCAATTTGAAAGAGAGAATGAAGAAAACAGGTTTTGTAATTTGGCCTAATTCATTTTCATTCCGTGGTCTTCGTTACAGATCATAGGATGTAGGTGGGAGAGAAAATCCAAATGCCTAACAAAGGTCAGTGATCTGACAACATCGGAAGAAAATTCTTCAGATTGCCTGCCTCATTGAACAGGATGTAAGAGCAGATTGGGAACTCTTGTAGCCCAGTTCCTGTTTTTATGGTTGTCAAGGACCTTAACCTTGACTGAAATATTGTCTGGTGGGACTTGGACCGGTAGATGCATCCCATTCTTCTCAGTGAATCATTGCTAACTGATGGCTTTTCCTTGGACCTTTCATACATGGTCAGGCTCAAGAAGTCTCTTTTTCCCATCTGTGGTCAAAAGAAACATGGTCTGGTGGAATTTGAGCGTGACTTTGCTTTGCTTGCCTTCCTAAATGAGAAACAGCTGCCAGGGTACCCTGGGTAACGGCTTCGGACTTAATAACATTCCCAGGCATCAGTTCTACAACAATGCACGATGCCTTTATCTGTGCATTATTGGAACCCTAGAGAACAAGACCTCCTTTCTGGTGACTTCTTGTGGGAAATAGATTTAGCTCAGGATAGATCTGGAGGAAATGCCTCTGCAAGCTCCCTATGTCTTTCCTCCAGGAGTTGGAGGACCTGCTTTTTCCAAGTAGTAAGCTAGGTACAATGAATGAAATACTTTTCTGGAGCAATAACTTCATCCATCTTGGTTATATTCAGTTTTGTAGGTTTCTAAATTTAGAACTGGAAGTGAACATAGAGACCATTGATTCCAAATCATTCATTTTGCAGTTGTATAAAGTGGAGCCCAGAGAAGCTATATGATTTGCCCCAAATTGTCTAAGCAATAAATGGAGTTTGAGAATACAAAATGTAGGTCCTCTGATTCTACCCAAAATCTGTTGAAAAAAATTTAAGCATTGACTGGGATTTTAGTCAGTCTAATGAGAGGCAATTTAGTATAGTGGTTAGAAAGCTGGCTGGAGAAAGCAGAAAGAAAACGACATATATTGACAGTCTGATTATGGACAAATCATATAACCTCTAAGTACCCAGGTATCTGTCTAAAATTACATATTTTTCAAAAAAAAATTCTTTTTTGAAATTTTATAATCACTTTTCTCTCTCTCCCATTTTATCCTCCCCTCTCAACTGAACAACAAAAAGAAAATCCTCATATGACAAATATGCGTCCAGCAAAATAAATTTACATATAAGCGATGTCAAAAATGTACGTGTTATTCTGCATTTTAAGTCTATCACCTCTCTGGTGGGAAGTGAATGGCATGTCTCATTTTTAGTTTTTTTTTAAATATGGTTTATCATTACAGTGACAAGAGTTTTCAAGTCTTTCAAAGTTGTTTTTCCTTCATAATGTTCTTGCAAATGTGTACATTGTTCTTCTGGTTCTGCATCAGTTCATAGAAATCTTCCCAGTTTTTTTCTGAAACTGACCATTTCATTTAAGACTCTTAAGATGCAAAGAGTTGCCATTTTGTACCAGTGGAAGGGACCTTCGAAGGAGTTCTCCTCATCCATGAGATCACAAATCTAGACCTGCAAAAAAACAACATATATATAGACAAATGATTCTCCGTCAGACAACAAATTGGGAGGGAAATTTAAATCAAACCAGAAGATTTACAAGTAATAGTAAGGAGACTGCATGTAGATGAAAAATTGGTCAGTAAGATAGGATGCCAGAGATGTCTTCCTCTGGTAGAAGAGAAAGGTGATGATAGACAAGAGAAGCCAAAGGAAAATAGAGCTTAGAACAAAGTCATTTCAGCAATTTTTATGCAGGTCCCAATATCATGGGGCTGCTGCTGCTGCTGCTGCTGCTGCTGTGTGTGTGTGTGTAGGTATTTCTCTGTCTCTCTCTGTCTCTCTGCTTTCCTCTCTCTCTTCTTTTCCCCCTCTCACTCTCTCTCTCTAATCTGTCTCTCTGTCTCTCTTCTCTGTCTTTCTCTCATCTCTTAACAGGGTTGATGTTAAGAAGTCATATAAGTAGCTTCTCCCTAAGAAATTCTAAGCGTCCACTCACCTTGAATTAGGTCAACTCAGGTTTTAGGAAAAAAATTATTTTATCAAGAAGTATATAAGAACAGTTTAAAGTCTTGGTCTTTAAATATTACTCTGTATTATTCATTACTTATGATAAGCTATTTAACAAAGGTTTTTTAATCTTTTAATTTCTTTTTTTCCTTTAAAATTTTATTTTTGTTTCTGAATTAACACAAGCATTTCTATAACATTGTAGGATTAAAAAAAGATGATTGCACATGAAACTGCAAATCTGTTATATACAACTTTCTATTCCTTTTAAATATATAATAAAATCACAGTATAACTTATTTTCTTCCCCCCCTTTCCCTCTAACTAGAGATGGCTGTCACTAGACACAAATATGTTGGTAAAATATATATGTAAAAGACTTCTTTTTTTTTTAAAAAAAAGAGGAAAAGTGTCATTAACGAAGAGAGTACTCTTTGTGATAAAGTTATCAAATACCTACTCAGAAGCTAGTTGTTTGGGTAACCATACCAAGGCTATTCAACTGGGGCAGATTACTTGGTGTAGGTAAAATACCCAAACTTCTTGAATTTGTCTTATAGGTGCCACAATAGAGTGGTAGAGGTGGATTCAGAAAGATCTGAGTTTAAATCCAGCCTCAGACACTGACTAGTCATGCGACTCTGGAAAGTTACTTAACCACTGTCTGCCTCAGTTTCCTCATCTGTAAAATGAGGTCTTTGGCAGGATAAAATGAAATAATATGTATAAAGTGCTTTGCAAATTTTAAAGCACTATATAAATAATAGCTATTATGCTAGTCTTGGAAAGACCAACTTATAAAAAGACAGACAGAGATCCTTTGACTCAAAAACCTGACAGATGGTATATTATCCAGCCTCTTCTTGAATAATTTCAATGAAAGGAAGCTCATTACTTCTCCTGGCATCCTAATCCATTTTTGGACAGCTTTAAAGAGAATATTTGAGTTTAAATACAGTTCTCTGTAATTTCCACCTTTTGGTTCTGGAGCTACAGAGAAGAAGCCATGGTATGTATAAAGATAGTTCTGACATTTAAAACAAGCTTTCTACATACCACCTCTCAATTACTCTTTGGTCAAATAATAATAATAACTGATATTCAAATATTATCTCAAGACTTTCAAAGTATCATATATGTGAAAATAAACTAAGGCTGACACTTAAAACTGTCCTAAGCTTTTCGGGATGCCTTGTACTTATGAGATACAAGGCCACTTTTTACCAAATCTCTGATGGCTTCAATTTCACTAACCATTTTCCCCTTGTTGGCTACAATTAATAGAAACAAAACCCACATCATAAATTATCAGATGATTCTTCAAAAAATCTGATATTAAAACTACTGAGGATGGGGGATGCTCTGTAGGCAATGTTCTATACTGATGTTTTATCTCAAGGGGCTGAAATCTGGTGGGAAGAGAAGGGGCAGCATTTCTTTCATCTTACCCTATTTATGCTTCATGTGGATACTCAGCTGGTTCTACTTTGCACAACCACCACCGTTTCCTTGTTCACTCTTTGGGCTGCCACATTTAGGGTCCCATCTCAGTAGTGTTTCTCTCCTAGGTCTGCCTTTTCTTCACTGAACCCTCCTCATATTGTTCCATATCTCTTCAACTTTAATATTTTATTTTTTCCAATAACATGTAAAAACAATTTTAACATTTTTTAAATTTTTGGAATTCTGAATTCTCTCCCTTCTTCCCGCTGTTCCCTCTTCGTTGAGAAGGCAAACAATTTGTATATTATACATGTTCCGTCATGCAAAACAGATTTCCATATTAGTCATGTTGTGAAAGAAAGCACAGACAAAAAAACACCCTGGAAAAATAAAGTATTTGTAACTCCTAAGAATTTTATAATTATTAGGGCAGTAAGGAGGAGAATAGAAAAAAAAATATGGATGTGAGTTAACTACAGTGGGATGCCTTTAAAAAATAAATTAAGGGCAAGAAGAGAGATGCTTTAAGAGAAGGGCAAGAGAGATAGAATAGGGTAAATTAATAAAAGAGACATGAAAGAACTTTCATAGTGAAGGGGAAAATGAGGAGTGTGGCAGACAACACTTGAACCTTGCTTTCACTTGAAGTGGCTTAAAGAAGGAAAAACATATGCACTCAATTGAGTATATACATCTGTCTTACCATACAGGGAAGTAGAAAGGGGAGAGGATAAAGGAAAGAGAAAATTAATAAAAGGCAAAGCAAATTGGGGGAGGTGTGGTCAGAAACAAAACACTTTTGAGAAGGGACAGTGTGAAAGTAGAGAAAGAAAAAATAAATGGGGTAGAATGGAGGGAAACACACAGTGAATAATCAAAACTATGAAAAAAATTTTACATCAAGTTTTTCTAATAAAAACCTCATTTCTCAAATATATAGACAAGCTACATTTATAAGAATATGTCATTCCCCAAATGTTAAATGATCAAAGGATATGAACAGAGAGCTTTCAGACAAAGAAATCAAAGCTTCCTATGTGAGAATGTAAACAGTTTAATCTTACTGAATCCCTTATGGTATCTCTTTTTTTTGCCTTTTATGTTTCTCTTGAATCTTGTATTTGAAAACCAAGTTTTCCATTCAGGTTTTATCTATGACTTGTTTCTTTGTAGCTGCTTGCAATATTTTCTCCTTGACCTAGGAACTCTGGAATTTGGCTATCATATTCCTGGAAATTTCCATTTGGGGATCTCTTTTAGGAAGTGATGAGTGAATTCTTTTAATTTCTATTTTACCCTTTGGTTCTAGAATATTGGGGCAGTTTTCCTTAATATGTTCTGGAAATATGATGTGGAGAGTCTTTTTGTGATCATAGCTTCTAAGGAGTCCAGTAAGTCTTAAATTGTCTCTCCTCGATCTATTTTCCAGGCCAGTTATTTTTCCAGGGAGGTATTTCACATTTTCTTCTATTTTTTAAAATTCATTTGACTTTGTTTTATTGTTTCTTGCTGTCTCATTAGCTTTCACTTGCCCAATTCTAACTTTTTAAATTTTCCTTCAGTAAACTTTTGCATCGACTTTTCCATTTGGCCAATTCTACTTTGTAAGTAGTTATTTTCATTAGCAAATTTTTGTACTTCTTTTTCCATTTGATCATTTCTGCTTTTTAAGGTGTTCTCTTTGGTGGACTTACTATGTGTCTCTTTTACTATTTGACCTGTTCTATTTTTTAAGAATTATTTGTGTGTGTGTGTGTGTGTGTGTGTGTTCAACAAACTATTAACTTAAAAAAATTATTTTCTTGCATCACTCTCATTTTCCCCCAATTTTTCCTTTATCTCTCTTATTTGATTTTTGTAATACTTTTTGAACTCTTTCAAGAATTCTGGATTTTTTTGGGGGGGGGGGAAAGAGAGAGAGGACTGAGACTAATTCACATTTTTTTTGAGGCTTGGCTTTACATATAGCTATTTTGGGCTTTGTTGTCTTTTTTTTTCTATTTTCATCTTTCATGTCACCATAGTAAGTTTCTATGCACATTTATTTTTGTGGTATTCATTCATTTTTTTTCAGCCTACTTATTGACTTTCAACTTTATGTTAAATATGGACTCTGCACCAGGAATGGAGTGACACTGTCCCAAACCTCAGGTTTTTTATGCTGTTGTTTTCAGAGCTTGTCTTGGGGGTCATTATATTTTCAGTTCTTACAGGGAGGAGAAGGGGAAGGTACGGTCAATGCTTTCCTGTTCTGTCTTGTACTCTGGTTTGTGAGTTACCACAAGCACCCTTTTTTATCCTAGACCTGTGATCAGAATCTTTGCTTCTGTAGTGCAATTCCTTGACTTGGGACTGCAACTTAGAACTGCATATGGGCAATTCAAGAGTCCTCCATGCAGTCCCAGCAAAGGGTCCACCATAATCTCCTTCTGACCAGTTGTTCAACCTTTTGTGGACTGAGGGGTCTGGAAGCTAACACTTCTTACTTGGCAGACGGGGACCAGCACTGGACTGGGCTCTATTATCCAGGGAAATAGACCTTTCCTGCTGACCTTCTAAGTTTGGAAAATTGTTTTATCTTGGCCTTTTGTTAGTTCTGCTGCTCAATAGTTTGTTTTGAGCCATTATTTTAATGTTTGGAAGAGAATTTGCAGGTGAGTCCCTGCTTTTATGCTACCATACTGGCTCCACCCCCAGATCTCTTCACATTCACTTGATCATTACAACTCAGACCTAGGGAAGAGAAAAGGTCTTGAACCTTCCAGGCTTCAGTTTTCAAGTGGCTGAGCTCTTTATTCTTCACTAATCAAAAAGCATAGAAAGATGCTATCATGTGTGCATTAGTTATGACACTGTATAAGTCCTGGGATAATGTTGTGTGAAATGAGAGTTCTGAGAAGCAATTCTTCTTGTTGCTTCTATCTTTTGAGGGATGAAACTTTTAGCAAGAAAGTTTGTCTGATGACTTTTGGAACCCACCAGAGGGCATCACATCAGGAGACAAAGGGTTAACTTGTTCTGCAGTCTTCAGAGAAACCAGTAGAGGACACTCAAATCTGGACTAATTAGGATCCACCAAGCTTTGCAATTTTAGATATCTCAGCAAAGTCCTAAGTCCACAGAGCAAGACAAGTTTAGAAGCTAAAAGTTTAGCTTCAGATCGTCCTATAAAATTATGAAGTCATGTTCTTATTCTTTCCATTCTTCCCTCATTATCAGAGTGCTAAGTAATTAGTTATAGTGGTTGAATGCTAGACTTGGAGTCAAGAAGATCTGATTAGAATCCTGTTTCAGGAACTAGTTGTATTAACCAGCTGTGTGCCCCATGTGTTCAGGGACATCCGATTGCAAAGTGGGAGAGTGGTTAGTTGCCACTCTCCACAATTAACAACTGGGAATCATCACAACAAATAATCCTGAACTTCAGTTTCTTTTTCTATAGAATGCAGGTAATAATGTGGGTAGTCATAGTTTTGTACCTATGTCAAAGGTTGTTAAAAATTCTCCCACAAACCAATGGGGCAGTTAGGTAATATAGTGGAGAGAGCTCTGAACCTGAAGCTAGGAAGACCCGAGTTTAAATTTGTCTTCAGAAACTTATTAGCTGTGTGATCCTACACAAGTACTTTACCTCTGCCTCAGTTCCTCATCTGTAAAATGGGGACAACTGCATCACCTACTTCCAGGGTTGTTGTGAGAATATATTGATATAGTATTTGTAAAGCACTTAATATGATCCTTTGCATATAGTATGCTCTATATAAATATTGATTACCATTAGGTATTATGAATATTGGGGAAGTGTTATATGAACATGAATTGTTTTCTCTTTTGTTGAAGATATTTCTTCTCATGAGTGATCATGTGTCTTCAGAGGGGAGGGATTTCTGGTACCTCCAACTGAGAGGTTTTTAAGGCCATAGATAAATAAACCCTTCTGTTAAAGGCATTTCTTCAGGTATCCTAAATGATAATGCTTATATTTTGGAATATGATTAATGGAATTTATTTTTAAAGAAGTCAAACCTTTCAAAAGCATTTCCCCAAAGTGAATTATTTTGGTACTCTATTTCCTCCAAGGAGGAGAGACAACCTAGCACAGCCAGTAACCTGCTAGATTTGGCATCGAAGGAATTGAGTTCAAATCCTGGCAGCTAGCCATGCAGTTTTGAGCAAATCCTTCCTTTTCTTTGAGACCCAGTTTCCTTATCTGTAAAATGGAGCTGCATTCCCTTACAATCCCCACTCGTCCTATAAGGTTGGGTAGTCACAGAGAAGCTGACCACTTTCTCCCTTGAGGTTCTAGGGTCCCTTCCATGGCATCTTCTTTCCATGATCTTAAGAGGCTTGGAACCCTAGCTGGTATGTTGTGGTAGATGAGTAATGGGTTAAAGATTCGTGGAGTTTCATCCTGATTGCAACTGCTTTCTCTGGAGTTCTGCTCAAATTGCTAAAATTAGCCATTCCATCAATAAAAGGAGTCATTAATTAATTAATAAATTATTAATTTATTAACAAATCAATTAATAATTAATTGATAATTAATTGACAAATTAATTAATAAAACGCTGACATAAATCACCATCTTGTAAAAGTCTTCATAAAGGTGGACATTCTGAACATCAGGCCAAATGATTAAATTGGGAAAAACCCTTGGTCCAATGGGAATAGCTGGGTAGGATCTTTAGAATTACGACATTTCAACTAGACAAGAGTAGCAAGACCAGTTTGGTCTATTGGGAAAGAGCACCAGGAGCATGAAGGAGGGAGAAGATTTTTGGCAACTCCCAAAGGAAAAAAAAAGGAGAGATGAAGAGTGGGGAGAGGGGGGAGGCAATCAACAGCAACTCACGATGCAAGAGACAGAATGTGACTCAGTGCTGTCTGGTCTTGGGTCGTTGCTGGGGAAGCTCAGTTATAATGCTGTCCTCCGAGGGGTACCTTGTGAAGTTTATATTCTTAATGTTTGTAATTAAGCTCTTAGTTATGATGGTGATTGGTATCTAGTAAATTTTTATAGTAAATAATACTGCAAAAAGAGAACATGGAGGATTTGAAATACATATGGAACGAGCTGAGCAGAGTGCAGCTGATGGCCTACAAAGAAAGAGGAGTGAGTTGGGAGGGGAGTGTAAAGGGAAAGAGGGAGGAACTTACAGAAGGCAAGGAAACAATTGGAGAAATGCCAAAATGTAGGCCCTTTCATCATTCCGGGAAAGTAAATGCTAGGAGGCACCGTGAGTACCGCAGACATCAAAAATGAGAGAAAAGGAACGAAATCAGCCCTAGGTGAAGCAAGTGACGAGTAGTGAAGGGACTAATTAGGAGTGTAAAGAGAAAAAGGCACCACTCTCACATATGGAGTAGATCTTTAATTACTTTAAATAGGCTGAAGACTCATTACAAATTAAGATTTTCTCCCTGGACATCCTCTGATATTAAGACTTTTATTTTTACCCTCTCCTTCCCTCCCCTCCAAATATTGGACATCATCATATCACTTGTGAGAGCACATAGTGTTTGTGGGAAATGCCAGGGGACTTCTTTTCTCTCAGAGTTGAGTTGGAATGACCGATTGGCTTTCCAGTATGGCAGCTCTTTGTTGCATTATGAAACATTCTATGGGGAGGCAAAGGAAGGAGGGAAGTCTTTCTAAGATGACGGAGGATTCAGCCACAGAAGCATGTGCTCCAGTTCCTGGTATCATTACCTTCTCAGAAAAGATGTTGGGTGAAGGACTGATGGTTCCTCCATTCTTGAGGCTCAAAGAGATCACCATGGTTCTCATACCTGTGCCCACTGACTTGTGCACTTCAAAATCAACACTATGTTTGCCTTAACTCTCTATTCTTAATTATCTCACTGTCATGACAGTGGTCACCTGAACAGTTTACAAGATGGCAGACTAATTCTTCAGCTGAAAAAGAATCTTCCAACATCAAGAGAGTGGGAGCAATAAATGTGAATGTTGACAAAACAATCCTAATTCCCCCCAGGGATCTCTTCCTTCTCATTCTTTGTGGCAGCTAGATGGCCAAATGTGTCAAGGCTGAACTTGAGTCAGAAGACTTGAGTTCAAATGCAGCCACAGACACTTAAACCAGGTAACTGCTCTTGCCCTCCGTTACTTCATCTTTAAAATGGGACTAGTAATAACATTTCCCTTTCAGGATGGTCGTGAGTATCAGAGGAGATATATTTCTAAAGCACTTTGCAAAATTTCAAGTGCCATAGAAGTGCACTTTTATTTCTCATCAACATTGTTTCATTATTTATAGCCAAAGACACTTCTTTGTTTTTGGCTTTTGTCAATTCTGTTTTTAAACATTTTGTTCCTGAAAAAAGATGGAGGTGGTGAGATATCCATGGAGAGAATATGATGCCTGAAAAGTTTCTCGTGACTCCTGGCCCAAAAGGTCTTTGCTTATTTTGCACAATTCTCTTGTAATTCACTTCTGGATATGGACTGAGTGTTGGACCTGGCATCAGGAATACTTGACTTAAAATCCCAACTCTCCTATTTCCTGTGTGACCATGGCCAAGTCACTTTTTGGGTCTGAGTTTCCTAATCTATATTAATGTGAGATATATCACTGAGATAATAGTATATCATACCCATCTCATTGGGTAATTGTGAGGCTCAAATGAAATAATGGATAAAAAGTGCTTTAGAAACTTTCAAATGCTATGAAAAATCAATTAATATTTGTTTTTATTATAGAAACAAGAGAACCTTCCCCCCCACCCCGCACATATGGTCTTTAGGCATATGACATATGGCAGGGATGAGAAGAAAGAATTGATCATTTCATTTGTGTAACATTTATGAAGTCCGTACCATGGACAGAGACCATTGAAGATGAACCTGACATTCACAGAATCCTTGGAAGTCCAGGAATATCTTTCATAGGGTTAATGTGGAAAATGTTGTCTTTATTTTCAGTAACTTCTAACTGAAACATAGCATGTACTTCAAATATTAATTTTTAAAATGATTAAAATTTAATTTAAAAATTGCCAAAAAAACTCCACAATGATTCTGAGATGATAGGGTCCAAAGGCTGCAGCAGATTATCCACGGGCTCTATGACATACCAAAAGTCCTGAATGTCTTTGATGGACTCATTGGAGGAGGTGAGTTAAGGGTTTTGAGGAAATGGAGCCTTAAGTCTGTAACTGAAAATGGAGCTTACAGAGAAGAGATCAGTTCCAGATTAGTCAAAACAGACTGTGAGGGCCAGAGGCAATGGAACATGGCAGCAGGGGCTGAAAGGATGGAGCAACCACAATTCAGGGGCCACAGAGGGCCAGGCTAGCCAGCCAAACCCAGCACATAGTCTTCCACATGTGCTTAATAAAGGTTTGTTGAATCGAAACCAGACATGAGGAAGATTAAAGACAAGGGTTCGGAGAAGCATCAAAGAACCCGGAGGGAATCTGCTTTCTTCAGCCAGTTGGTTGGATGCCCCAAGGCTGGGCACATACTGCTGGCCCCATCTACCCCATTTGTGGTGGGCAGAGTCTAGCTGCCCACCATTCTTTGTTCTAGGATTCTCAGTGGACTGGGAAGCCAGGAGAAGGTCCCACCTTCAAATCACCTCAGTCTTAGAAGCATTGACCTGCTTGGAAAATCTAAATAGATTTTCATCACCCAGAACCAGTGCCAAAATCATGCCCCATGGGATCTGGACAAAATAAGTAATTCAACCAAATTAGTTTGCTGCTGAAACTCTTAAGAAGGTGATAAATGTGCTGTGCCAGGGGTGAGGAATTCATAGCTGCCTTAACAAATACTTCCCACAATCACTTTTGTGAAGGTACATTTACACTGAGTGACAGATTATTAACCAATAGGGATGATGAAGGTCATGATGATCCTGACAATGAGGGTAGTTGGCATTTGTTCAGTGTGTGAGTTCTTAACTTTGATTCTGTGAACTAGTTTAAAAAATATTTAGATAATTTATATTTCAAGATAATTGGTTTCCTTTGTAATTCTATATGTTTATTTGATGCATTTAAAAACTTTATTCTTTAAAGAGGTCTGGAGGCTTCATCAGACCTTCAAGGAAGATCATGGGAAGGAAGGAAAGAAGGAAGGAAGGTAGGAAGGGAGGAAAAAGAAGGAGGGGAGGAAGGGAGAAAAAAGAAGGAGGGGAGGAAGGGAGGAAAAAGAAGGAAGGGAGGAAGGGAGGAAAAAGAAGGAAGGGAGGAAAAAGAAGGAAGGGAGGAAAAAGAAGGAAGGGAGGAAAAAGAAGGAAGGGAGGAAAAAGAAGGAAGGGAGGAAAAAAAAGAAAGGAAGGAAGGAAGCGAAAAAAAGGAAAGGAAGGAAGGAAGCGAAAAAAAGGAAAGGAAGGAAGGAAGGGAAAAAAAGGAAGGAAAGGAAGGAAGGAACTAATCCTGAGTATAAGGCTTCAACTTTAATAATTTTCCAAATATATTTCCTTAGAGTGTTAGAATTAGAATCAGGAAAACCCAGGTTCAAATGCCACCCTAGAAACATTAGCTGTGTGATCATGGAGATGGTCTTTCATGAGACCTCAGCTCTCTCAGGTTTTTGAGTTTTAAGTCTCCTATAAATTAGGGAGTAATAATCGATGCTCCTTACCTCACAGGGTTGTTTATATATAAAATGCTTAAATGAAAATGTAAATGTAAAATAGTTTTTAAACCTTCAGGCACTATATCAATGTCATTTTTTTCCCTCTGTACTGATGAATAGGAGGCCAGCTTTCTGTTCTGGAAGCCCAGGTTCAAATCTTGCCACTGACTCATACTGTTTGTGTGATCTTGAGCATATCAAAGAATTCTAAATTAACAGTTGGAGGGAACTCAGAGACCATCCAGTTTATTTTCTTCATTTTACAGATAAGGAAACTGAGATCTGAAGAAATTAAATGGCCTGCCTCAGGTCATTGTGAGTAAGAATCAGTATTGAGACTGAAGCTTAAATCCTTGACCCCAAAACCACTGTTTTCTCCATTGAACTCCATGGGTTCTGTGTCCCGGTCTAAGATTATAAATACCACAATAATTATACAATAGTAACAATAATAATAGCTAGCATAGATATAGTGCTTTAAAGTCTGAAAACACTTTATGTTATCAACATTGGAAGAGAGAGTTGTTCCCCCCCCAGGGAAAATTTGGGAAAATAAATAGATAAATGAATAAATAAGCACACACATGAACATTCCTACAGAAAAGCACAGAACAATAACAACAATAATAGTTGGCATTTACATAGCAATTTAAGGTGTGCAAAGCACTTTAACAAAAAATGCTCTTACCTTTAGTCTTTGTAATGACCCTGGGAGGTAAGTGCTGTTATTATCTCCATTTTATAGTTGAGGAAACTGAGAGATATTAAGTACCCAGAGGCACTTACCAATTAGTATCTGAGACATGGTTCACACCTAGGTCTTCCTTACTACAATATTAACACTCTAGTCAAGGCACCACTTGGCTGCCTAATCCATATAGATTAAGGTTATATATAGATTTATATTATAAATTTATATGATGTAGATTCATATAATATATGAATTTGTGTATATGTCATATAAATATAGATTCACATAACAAATACATATATATATAAATATATAGACAAAGATTTATGTAACATATAAATATGACATGAATATAGATTCATATAATATATAAATACATGAATAAAAATAAATGTAAAATATATGTGAATACATTATACAAATATAAAAAATATAAATGTCACATAAATATACAAATATATCTAAATATATATAATATGAATACATATAAACATATATGTATGAATATAGTCATATGATATACAAATATATGTACATCTACATATGATACAAATACAGATTCTTATGCTATATGTATATCTAAATATGATGTATAGCTTCATATAATATAGATTTATAAATAAATACACACATAAATATGTGTTCTCTCTCTTATTCTCCTTTCTCCTCCTTACATTGTCTCCTCCCCTTCCTTCTTCTTTCTCTTTTCTCTTCCCTCCTTTTTCTTCTAGTTCTCTCTTCTTTCCTCTCCTCTCCTTTCCTTTTTTCTGTTCTCCCTTTTCCACTTCTTTCTCATTTAATCCCCACAACAGCCCTGTGAATTGTCACCCAAATAGTATTATTTCCCTCTTTCAGGAGAAAAACCAATATGGAGAATGGCCAAATGATTTGCCTGAGATCATACAAGCTAGCAAGTGGGATATGCTCTTGGAAGAATGGAAGTGGTTTTCAGAAGTGTAGATAGAAGGTAGGGAGGAAGTTAGAACAACTTATGGCGGAAGAGTCTGCAAAGTTCAAAAGGCTAAAACAGTCTCAAAACAGCAGAAAGGCCAGAATTGTTGAGCTCCAGACAGGATTCAGGGCAGCTGTGACACGTGGAGCCAACTCCTGGTTTTGGAGCTATCATGCCATCCCACAGCCCGACCAGATCTCCCTTTCCATCTTTCTTTAGTTGCTGCCCATGTGGTAGTATGAGATAACTCAATTAGTACAAACAGATAAGGGCATATTAGAGTCCTGGGAGGAAGACATTCCTAGTTGGAGTCCCTAATGCATACAAGGAAAATGGTTAGATAAAGCCTTATTTAATTATATTGCAGGCGGGAAGGGAGGTACAAGGAATCATGCTGTAGTTAAGTATTTTTTTAATGAACTCTTCATAGTGGCTGTGTGGTTCTTGCCAGCTTGTCAGAGAGTCATCAATTACTCAGTCCAGCCATCCCTAGACATGCAGATATCCCCTCCCCCAAGATTTTTCCATTATTT
>JAJPUD010019125.1:0-10700 GCA_023553655.1 Myrmecobius fasciatus
ACTCATATGTTTTGCAAATAAAAAGCTTTACTAAAAAAAAAAAAGAAGAAGATTATGAGTGTATGAGAGAGTATATGATATATTTGTGCTGTTCCTGCTCATCTAGAGGCATGTATAAGTGATGGTCATTTGACCAAGAGTGAATCCTTGGAGTGATGCATTATTACCTGCACTTAACTTGAAAATTCTTGCCTAATTTACTCCTTAAAAATCTACATTACCACTACCAACAATAAAACAAAACTGATCTGAAAAATAAATTAATTAATTAATTAATTAATCTAGAAAATGGGACTGAAAAAAAAAAGAAAAAAAAAAGAAATTCTTGACCTTCTGTTTTTCCAGATCAATGTTGTTATATTTTCTAGGTCACCTAATTGGTTTTTAAGGAATTATATACTTTTTTTAAATTTCAAATTTGTTTTTCCAAGTTGGTCAACTTTCTTTTCATAATTTTTTTGATTTTATTGGACTGCTCTCTCTCTTTTTTTCATTTGTCATTTTTATTCAATAGAAAAATTGCTCTCACTACAGATCTTTAAAAATGCCTTCAAAGAATATGAAAAAAGTTGGGAGAAAAGTCAATGGTATGTCTGGGCTAATGGATGCTTCACAGTGTGTGGGAGAAGTACATGACCCTCTTTGCCAAATTATCTAATCAGAGATATCTTCAGGTACAAAGACAAAGTATTTATTTAATCCCTGCAAGGAGAGGCCCAGACACACAGCTGGGATTCATCCCAACTCAAGCCATTTGCTCCTGGATCCTGCCTGCTTCTGCCTTGTCCAAAGTTTAAATGTAAAAACCCAAGCCTTCTCATTAGATAGAGTAAAAGGAAGTAACCCTCCTTGATCAATTTTTTCTGCTACTTATGGGTTATGTCACTTCCCACACATGAGTGTGACTTGAGGGCCTGACCATTAGAGATTACTTGACTACCTGCAACCTAGGGTCTATGACTGGGAATAGGGATCATGTGACTTACTGAAACTTGAGCCCAAAGACCTCACTCCCACTCACTTGCTGATTGCTGTGTTCCTTCACCACAGTCCTCCCTGTGGGACTAACAAAGTAGTCATGAGCAGGAATCTCAATAAAACCAACATGAGGATAGCTAATCCTCAATCCACAAGGATACAAAATACACTCAGTCCTCTCCTCTCCATTGTAAGAAATGCTGAAAAGTTGGGTTTCCACTTTGAGATAGTGTGGGACTGAAGTAGTGGATACCACTGACCAAGAGGTTTTCAGAATGTGAGAAGTTAAGGAAGATTAGGATTAACAGAACAATTAAGTGATCCAAGAAGCCTTGAGGAAACAAGAAATTGGGGAGGGGGGCTAGGAAGGCACAGGTGTATTCAACCAATCACAAAGAGTCTTGGGGTTTCTTCTCTCCAAAGAGAGAAGAAAAGGAAGAAGAAGAAGAAGAGCATTTTTTTTCTAATTTTTCCTTAAACCTTCTCATCTGATTTTTAAAATCATCTTGTTAAGCTCTTCCAAGAACTTTTTTGGGCTTGTAACATTTTTGTCTTTGAAATAGAGGGATATTTTAAGTTTTAATATCTTCTTTGGAGCATAAACAGATCTTCTCTGTCTTCATAGTAGCTACTTATGGTTGTCATTTTTAGCAGCTTTTTTAATAGTCAAGTTCTAGTCCAAATGAGGGATGATGCCTTAGATTTCATTGTAATGCTCAGGGAGAAACTGAGGCAGTATCACACATGGAAATTAGGTAATCCTTTATTGATGTTAATTGAGAGTTCAGAATCCATAGCTATGGATCAGGACTGGTGGGACTCATGTCTCAAAGCACACAGTCCAGGCCAGGGACCAACGCAGCCACAGCCATGTTAGCTGACTGAATACAAAGTACTCAGTAGCTCCATTGCTGGAGAACACTAATTTTAAAATCTTCCTAGCCCAGGGGAAACAAAGAACTCATGGAAACAGCTGAGCACATCTGGTGTCCAAGGAAACCATAAATTCAGTTCTGACAGGTTAGGAGTAAGGAGCCTTGCCAAAAAAGACTACTTCATCTGGGTCACAGATATATAAGAGGTAGGTTGAGGCTGACCATCTGGAGGTTTCGTGATTACTTTGGAATGTGAGTCCAATTATTTCTGAAGGTCAGGAAGTGGGGATTTGACAGAGCAATTAAGGGAGACTGAAACAGCAATTAAGGGAGACTGATACTGCACCTGAGGGAAACTGAGACAGCAACTGAGGGAAACTGAGACAGCAACTGAGGGAAACTGAGACAGTAACTGAGGGAAACTGAGACAGACACAACATCATGTTTAATGTACCCTTGTTTTCTAATCTCAGAGTTTAACCTCAAGCATTCCTCTTAACCTTAGAGAGGTGACTACAACTCTCAGGCATGGTGGTCACTGCAAATTCTCTTGCTCCTGACAAATTCTTTCTGTGCTGTGGACTTCAACTCATCTTTTGATCTAAATTCAAAACCAAAATCAAAGATTCAGTTCCCTTGTAATTGCTCACAGACAGTAAAGTTCCTAATGCTTTGCTACTGCACTCACCAGTAATGGGCTCACTTCTTCTCACCAAGGTAGATGCAGCCTACATGGTGGGACTGTGTCTGGTCAACACAGTTGTGCCTTACATCCAAGACATCATGGGCCCTTCAATCTTCCCCTGCTCAGCTCTCTGACCCCCACAATTTCCATGAGATAAAAGTTTCTGTTGTAGAGGCTGCCAACTATCCTGAGGGATATTGTTCATTGAATAGAATCTGCCTAGAGGCATTTGGACAATAATTGGGTATGGCTTCTGTTGCTGGAGGTAAGTTTTCCTAAAGTTCTACCAAATTGTGTAATAAAGGCACAAAATTTTACTTTGACTTTTAATTATTTCTGCTGCTCAAAATTCCTTTGAAGCAATGTTTTTATTATGTTGGTGGAAGAATTTTAAACAGGTCAGTGTTTTCAATCTTATTCTATCTCATTCTCAGAATATTCCCTTATGACTTTTTAAAATAAAGTTTATATCTAATAATAAATAATATCTAATATCTAATAATAAAGTTTATATCTTGTAGAAGGATGACATTTCTAACAATAAATAACGATGGAGATAGCTTTAGTGGCATTACAATTTGATTTTACTTGCTTTTCATTAAAATTATAAAGCAATATTACTATTTAGTTCATCAACTAAATAGTACTGCATTTCCTGGATATCTTGTTCTATTTTATTTCCTATATTTTGGCTCTATTTTTTTCTGCCCTTAATATTTGATTTTAGGGCAGTAGAAGCAAGATATTAGAGTACAGAAAGCAGTCAGTCCAACTCTTTCAACATTCTCCTACAATCAATTTTAAAACAATGCTTCAAACTGAATTCTGGAGTGTCAGAGTCAACAAAAGGTCACAGTGAAACATTTTTTTGCAGCCCAAATTAAGAGATTGGAAAAAGAGATTTTTAACATTGGTATAAAGGCAGACCAGCAATTCATGTGAATAAAGCACCAGTGTGGGACATTGATGGTAGTGTCAGAAGTAGCAGAACCTTTCCAGGTCTTCAAGATGGTAAACAGGACCTGACAACTGTTCAGAAAGAGATTGCAGGATGCCATTTTACTAGCACTGAACATGAGCCAAAATGCAGTTTGAGGATGCCATTACCTATATCAATTTGGGTTCATAGTTTAAAGTTGGAGAAGAACATGCTGACTCATCCAACATTATGCTAGCATTTATTGTTCCCTTAAAACATTTGTCTATTGTGAATTAAATCCCAATCCTCTGACTGCCAAAAACAAAATGCAGAAAAAAAATCAGGAAAGAAAAAAAAAAGGAAAATCTTTTGAGGCAACAAGCTCAGTCTGGGATTTTAATCTTTTTCTCCTTCAGACTGTAATAATTCTTCCATATTCTATTAATTTAATAAAAGACCACTCACCACCTCCTTCACTTATTACATTCCATACTAAATTTATTTTTTCCATGAGAATTTACTTTACCAGCACTTAATTGGTTAATTAAGCAAAATGAAAGTGCTATTACACAACACATGAATAAAAATTTAAAATATCCTTAATCAAGCTTTCATATATGGTGCAAACTGCCTGTATCATCTCCCATTATTTTCTAATTTTTCATTTGGATTTGACCCTGTGTTGAGATGAGTTATCTTGAAAGCAATGATTCCATTGTCAAGTACATCCCTAAATAAACTGCAACTTACTAGTGCTTCAAAGCTGTTAACTCAGTCCAGCAATCACTGCTTTTTAGCATTGTCAGCTGTAGTAATGAGGATTTGCCAGACAACATTATAAACCTCTGCTCACAAATTCATTGAAAGTTTCTAACTTCTCCAAGTTGCTTACTGAAATATAGAAGAAAAAATCATATCAGCAAATCACCAGCTTGCAAATGTTTTCTCTCTGAAAAAAGGTATTGTACATAACAATATTTCTATGAAACTGGTAGAATGAGATTTTCATTTTTCAAATGTGGTAATGGCTGTTGTATGAGCTGAGGTTTATACTTACTATAAGAATATACATGGTGAGACTTGAAAGCCTTCTGCAGCTTTCAATCTGCATTCATTTCACATTTGAGATTATGGAAATGACAAATGAGGAAAAATGAATGTCAGGCCAGGGACACCTGCTGAGTGTTTGCCAGCTGAAAGGGGATAACAGTTTCCCTGATTCGGGATACCAAAATCACATCTTATATAAGCCTCTCACAAGCGAAAGTTTTCAAACTACTCATGCCATTAGGCAAATAATATAATTTCTCCTTAAATATAATTCTTCTTTCTGGTATTTTGAAGAATATTAAAGATTTTGTAGATGAGCATCTTATTATTAAATATCAATTTTAAATATGCCACATATGTACATATCCATATGCATATATATAC
Organism: Myrmecobius fasciatus; assembly: GCA_023553655.1. Taxonomy (NCBI): domain Eukaryota; kingdom Metazoa; phylum Chordata; class Mammalia; order Dasyuromorphia; family Myrmecobiidae; genus Myrmecobius; species Myrmecobius fasciatus. The sequence goes on from JAJPUD010019125.1 coordinate 4,892, forward strand.
ATATATATACATATATATATGTATATATATATATATATATATGTATATTATGTGATGTGTATGTGTTTCTTTTGTGATACTGTTTGCTCATGTTTCCTCTATAGTTTAAGAGACTTGGGACAGAGAAAGGACTTCACTACTGTGATGTGGCCAACAAGTAATGGAAATAGAGTTTGTATCTAAGTCTTTTATTCGATATGAGCAACCTTTTAAAAGCATTTTATTGGGGCAGAACTAATTACCACTTTAAAAATCTCATACTTAGATTAGCCTGCTATTTTCTCACCAAAATGTCCTATTTTGGAACAAGTTCATATGTAGCTTTGTTTTTATTGTTGCTGTTACTACTACTTCTGTTACAACTGACATTAATTGAATTCCCCTATACTTTCCTTTTTTGGTCTTTATTAATTTTGAAAACTAATCATTTTCCTTTACAGAAAACAGTAGACAAAATGTTTTCCTCTACCTTTAAAATATTTGAATTTGCAAATTAATTAGATGATTTTATGTCTGAATGTTTGATATAATTCATTTTTGAATCCATCTGGTCTAGTTGCATTTTTTTGTATCAATTCATAAATGTCCTTTCAATTATTTTTTCTTCTCAAATTATATATTCTGTATTTTTCAATAATAATCTATTTTAATCTAAATTTTTGGAGTGGCACAAAGAAGCATAAACAATTATATCTTAAAATTTTTTTCTATATTCACTGCAATTATCTTTTTTCACAATCTTCTTGAAAATTTGCTTTTTCTCTCACCATTTTAATATACTACCTCACAGTTTATTAATTTTGTTTGATTCCATCCAAAATATTTACATGATTTTATAAATGTACTAGCACTTCATCATATGCCTTACTGATTTCTCCTTCTAAAAATACCTTCTTACTTGTTTTTGGATTATTAATAAGCTCTTTTTTTCTTGGTAATATAAATTTTTAGAGACAACTTTGCAAAATTCAATAAAGTTTAAATTTTAGATGTTCATATAAACCTATAGGTTTTGATTATATTTTCTTTGTTATTTACAATTTGTTCAGTATTGAGAATAAATGTAGCATTTGACAGGTCAAAATTTTTCAAAGTAAATGTAGGTTGTGAGTTTTTCAAATACCTTAATATCTTGCTTTTGTATAATTAAACTTGGCTATTCACAAAATTTGTCCAGTTCCTTCTTTGTAAAAATGATCACAATGATAGCATCTACCTCTCAGAGTTGTTGGGAGGATCAGATGATCAAATTTTCTAAATTTCTAAAAAGTTTTTTGGAAATGTTAGCTATTGTATATTCATTCCTGCAATAAGAATGGGCAAATAGGTGGCACAATGGATAGAGTGCCAGTCCTAGAGTTAGAAAGATTCCTCTTACTGAATTCACATCTGACCTCAAACAATTATTAGCAATTTTCACTTGTGTTTGTTTCAGTTTTTAATCTATAAAATGAACTGTAAGAGGAAAGGGAAACCACTCTAGTATCTTTGCCAAGAAAAGCCCAAATGGAATCATGAAAAATCTGATACAACTGGAAAAAAATAAACAAAATAAACTGAATAATAATATAAGAATATTTATTTATCTTTAAGCATCTATATATGTATATATTTATACATTCACACAGAAAAAGAACTCTTTAGATCATCTTTGGAATTACAAGAATCTATGTATGGTAAAAAAGTAAAATATTTGTTTTTATTTTATATTTTACTTTTTACAGTACTAAATGGGAAATTAAAATTTGTTATTTGCCTTTGATTCACAAAATATTTTATATCTTATTACTAAAATAAATATTTGGTTATCATTTTATGACTACAAGACATTCTGCAGATAGATAGAAATACATGTATATATATACATACATATATATACACATACATATGTATGTATGTCTATATGTGTATATATATATATATATATGTATATATATATGTGTATATATATATTCTCCCTTGATCTTTAAATAACCCAGCAAAGTAAATAGCACATCTGTGAAGAACATGAAGCTCAACATATTTTAGTATCTTGTTCTAGATCACAAGGCTAGAGCCTGGGTAAAGAATGCACTTTTGTTTAATGTTTTTTCTTGGAATGAATTGAGTGGCTGAATGTTTTAAGGTACTTGAGGGAAGAGATTAACAAAAAGAAGAAGAAATAAAAACTAGTATTTATATTGTTAAGATTCCTAGAATACTTTACATGTGTTAACTCATTTAAGCTTCATAATAACTTGATTTATTAGGTGTTATTATTATACTTATTTTATAGATGAGCCTAGAAAAGGTTAAGAAATTTTGCTGGGGCAGATGTTTGTGACAAGATCTAAATACATAATCTGCTTGGTCCAAACTATAAATAGCTTTGCATCCACCATTGCTTAACAAAATGTTATTGAATGAATGATTTATAAAATTTTTGAGAACTTAAATGATAATGTTTTGAAATAATATGTATTGTATGAAAAGAAAGAGTAGAAAATAATTGTTCCTTAAAATTTTTAAATTCAATTAAAAATACAATTGTCTACTATAAGGATTTATCCAATGACTTTAATAAATGACTTGGAGAGAAGTGTTATAGCAGGACTCCAAGCTGTTAATAGTGATTTTCCAGCTGTTAAAATTAGGTATATATTTTCCTAAGAAAAACTGATGATGAATGCTACTGAGAGCTCTTACTTTTAGAACTTATTTATGGCAGATTCATTGATTTATAGAATTAGTTCTAATACTTTGGCATTTGGGTCTTTCCACTTTCTGTTCATTACTATTTATTGGCCTAATGGTTCTACTGAAAAATATGCATAACTAACTTGTTTTAAAACTGCTTTTTTAAGTGTACAGAGACATGAACACAAAATGTATGTAAGATTTTCTATTTATCCATTTAATTTAGGAGAGTTTCTTGATACTTGAATATTTACAATTCAAAGAAATTTAGAAGTTTGTGAAGGTTCCCCCCAAATCTGTGAGTTTTGCTTAGTTTTGTGTTATTTTTTGTAAAAATCTCTTTGTCCCCATTTAATTTTGTTTAAGCCAAATGTATTGCATAATGTAATGATTTTCTTGATATCAACTATTAATTACTTTGAATTAGGCTTCCATAAGCATGTTAATTGATATCAATAGAATAAAATATTTATTTTTTTGGAAAAATACCCTCAAATTTTAATAAGCTATTAAACTAATTTAATATAGTATAGGTGTATATTTATTTATATGTTTGAGATCACATAGCATAATAAAAGAAAAAAAATCCACAAACTAAAAATGAGTCAGAAAACTTGAATTTAACTTCTATTTCAATTGCTTACATTGGCATATGAATACAGGTTAATGATAAATTCTATGACTTTTACTTTTCTCATCTATTAAGTCATGATAACTATACTTAATAGCATGCATGTTGTAGGGGCAATATCAGTGAAGGACTCTATAAGTATTAGTTATTGTATGATTGAGTACCATGCTCATCTATCCTTTCTTACAGCTCAATGATTTTTTTCATTTTTTTTCAAAAAATAGTCTTTAACAATAACTTTTAGAAGATTTTGAGGTCCAGATCATTCCCTTTCCCTTTCTTCCCTCCTCCTTCCCCAATGTGGCAAGTAGTTTGATACAGGTTATACATGTACAATTACATTAAACATATTTCAACATTGGTCATGTGAAAAAAAGACTCAAAAAAAGGAAATACATAAAATAAGAATGGGAAAATAGTGTGTTTCAATTTGCATTCAGATTACATAAAACTTTTTTTCCAAATATGACCAGCATTTTCCATCACAATTCCCTTGAAACTGTTTTGAATAAATATTTTGCTGATAAGAGCCAATTGTCCCATAACTGATCGTCACACAATGTAGTAATGATTATGTACAATATTCTCCTGGTCTTTGACCCAGCAGTGCCATTAACAGGTCTGTATTCAAACGAAATCATAAAGGAGGGAAAAGGACCTACATGTGTAAAAAATTCTGTAGTAGTTCTTTTTGTGGTAGCAAAAAATTGGAAAAGCAATGGATGCCCATCAGTTGGGAAATGACTGAAAAAGTTGTGGTACATGAAGATGATGGAATATTACTGTTCTATAAAGAAATGATGAGCAAGATAATTTTAGAAAGATCTGAAAAGATTTACATGAACTGATGCTGAGTGAAAGAGGCAGAACCAGGAATACATTGTACACAATAACAGCAAAAATGTGTGATGATCAACTATGAAAGGCTGGGTTCTTTTCAGTAGTTCAGTGATCCAAAGCAATCCCAATAAACCTTGGAGAGAAAATGTCATCTGCAATCAGAAAAAGAACTAAAGAGACAATGCTAATCAGCCCACTTTATATTCATTTTTTTCTATTTTTTTAATCTCTCCCATGGTTTTTCCCTTTGTTCTGATTTTTCTCTCCCAACATAATTCATAAAACAATGTGTATTAAAAATAAACTAAAAAAATATTGTTCTCCTCAACCTAATCATTATATTCTGCATTGGTTCATGTAAGTCTTTCCAGCTTTTTCTAAAAAACAGCCTGCTCATAATTTCTTTTTTTTATTATTAAAGCTTTTATTTGTATAACATATGTATGGGTAGTTCCCCAGCATTGATCTTTACAAAGCTTTCCATTACAAATTTTACCCCCAGTCCCCTCCCCTGCCCTAGATGGCAGGAAGTCCACTACATGTTAATAATGTTGAAATACTTGACAAGTTGTGCCAGAAAAATCCTATCTACAAGAAAAAAAAAAGAAAATCAGAGAAAGGAAACACAATGTAAGCAAACCTCAATAGAGAGCATGAAAATGTTATGTTGTGGTCCATATTTCATATCCCTCTCTCTGGGTGTATATGGTTTTCTTCAGTGAACAGTTGGAACTGGGTTGAGACAATTCCTTGTTGCAGAGAGCCATGTCCATCAGAATTGATCATCATGTAATATTGTTGTTGCTGTGTATAATGTTTTCCTGGTTCTGCTCGTTTCACTCAGCATCAGTTCATGCAAGTCTCTCCAGGCCTCTCTGAAATCGTCCTGCTGGTCGTTTCTTACAGAGCAATAATATTCCATAAAATTCATATACCACAATTTATTCAGCCACTCTCCAATTGATGGGCATCCCCTCAGTTTCCAGTTTCTCTGCTCATAATTTCTTAACGAACAATAGTATTCCATTACATTCCCTAGGCCTAGATCTAATAATTTCCCAAATAATGGATATCCCCTCAATTTCTGCTTCTTTGCCATCTTTTTGGTTTAACTCCACTATAAAAGCTATGTTAGTCAATCTTAAATGTATGAAGTAATACCTCAGAGTTGTTTTTATTTGGATTTCTCTAATCAATTTTGTTTTAGAACACGTTTTCATATGACTGCAGATAGTTTTAATCCTTCATAAGAAAACTGTTGCTCATATCATTTGATCACTGGTCAAGTGGAAATTGATTAATATTCTTGAAAATTCAATTTAGTTCTCTATATGTTTTTAAAATGATGCCTTTAAATTGAGTGTATGTTCATCAATTGGAATAACTGAATAAATTATGGTATATGAATATAATGTAATAATATTCTTCTATAAGAAATGATGAGCAGGCTGATTCCAAAAAAAAGTTTAGGAAGACTGAGATGAATCCATGCTGAGTGAAGTGGGCAGAACTAGGAGAACATTGTATACAGTAACAGCAAGACTATTTTATGATTAATTATAATAGAACTGGGGCAGCTAGATGACTCAGTAGTTAAAGCATCAGCCCTGAAGTCAGGAGGACCTGAGTTCAAATCTGGTCTCAGACACTTAACATTCCCTA
>JAJPUD010019125.1:13783-27153 GCA_023553655.1 Myrmecobius fasciatus
GATCTTATTTTGGTATGAGATATGAAATATAGGTCTATGCAGAGTTTCTGAAAAAATATTTTCCAGTTTTCTCAGCAATTTTTTTTTCAAAGAGTGAATTTTTACTCCAAAAATTGGAGTTTGGGACTTTGTGACATATTAGATTGATTAGATAACATAGTATTATGTGTATCATATCTATTCTATTGATCCACTTTATTTCTTAGCCAGTGCCAAATGCTTTGATGACTAATGCATTATAACATAATTTTAGGTTTATAGTTTGAGTTATAGGATTGGTTTACGTTTATATTTTTTTCATAAATTGACTTGACATTCTTAATCTTTTGTTCTTTCAGATGAATTTTATTGCTATTTTTTCTTGTTCTATAAAATGTTTTGGTAGTTTAATTGATATGGCAAAGAACAAGTTGACCAATTTAGGTAGAATTGTCATTTTTATTATATTAGCTCAGCTTAGTCATGAAGAATTGATATTTTTTTTTCTTTTTTTTTTAAATTTTTTTCTTCCTATTTTTTTTTGCTGAGGCAATTGGGGTTAAGTGACTTGCCCAGGGTCACACAGCTGTTACGTGTCTGAGACCAGATTTGAACTCAGGTCCTCCTGACTTCAGGACTGGTGCTCTATCCACTGCGCCACCTAGCTGCCCCAAGAATTGATATTTTTACAATTGTTTAGATGTGACTTTATTTGTGTGAGAAGTGCTTTGTATGCATATTCACATAGTTGTTGGGTTTGTCTTAGCAGTTAGTCGCTCAAGTATTTTATTTTATCTAGAGTGTTTTAAAATAGAAATTGTCTTTTCATTTCTTGCTAATGGACTTTTTCAGTAATATATATATATAGATAGATAGATAGATAGATAGATAGATAGATAGATAGATAGATAGATACTGATTATTTGTGTGGGTTTATTTTATATCCTGAAACTTTGCTAAAGATATGAATAGTTTCCAGTAGACTTTTGAATGATTTTCTACAATTTTTTAATTATAAAATCATCTCATCTGCAAAGAGTGATAGTTTTATTTCCTCCTCGCCTATTCTAATTTTTTTTAATTTCTTTTTTTGTATTAATAAGGCCACATTTTTGGTTTTAGATAGAGCATACTGTTTATTTTAAGGAACAATGCTTTTATCCCTGTAAACTCTGGTTTTTTGATATGAATGAGTAATGTATTTTGTAAAAAAAAATTTTCTGCAACTATTGACATTATCATATATTTCATGTTCTTTTGTTACTGATGTGGCCAATTATGATAATAGTTTTCCTGATATTGAACCAGCCCCACATTTCTGATATAAATCCCTCTTGGTCATGGCATATTATCCCATTGATGAGTTGCTGTAATCTTTTTGCTTTTTTGTATTTTTTTTCTTTCTCTTTTTGGGCTCTTCCTGGTTTAGGTTTCAGTGCCACATTTGTGTCATAGAAGGAATTTCACAGGACTACTGCTTTACCTATTTTTCCAAATAGTTTACATAGTATTGGAATTAAGTGTTCTTTAAATGTTTGGTAGAATTCACTTGTGATCAATCTGGCCCTGGAGATTTTTTCCTTAGGGAGTTCATTAATGACATTGTTTTTTCTAAAATGGAACTATTTAAGTAATATATTTCCTCTTTTGTTAATCTGGGTGATTTTGATTTTTGTAAGTATTTACCCACTTTGGTAAGAATGTCAAACTTGATGCCCTAGAGTTAAAAAACAAAAACAAAAACCTTGCTTTAATATCTTTTTCATTGGTGGTAACTTTACCCTTTTCATTTTTGATGCTGATGATTGTTTTTCTTTCCTTTTTCTGATCAAATTAAGCAAAGATTTATCTATTTTGTTGTTTTTTTCACATTTTATTTATTAGTTCAATAATTTTCTTAGTCTATATTTGATTAATCTCTCCTTTGACTTTCAGAATTTCTAATTTGATATTTAATTGGGGGTTTTAATGTTCTTTTTCTAGCTTTTTTAGTGGCATGACTAATTCAAAGGTCTCTTTCTCTTTTATTCACGTAGCTATTTAGAGACATAAAATTTCCCCTAAAAACTTCTTTGCATTCCATAGATTTTGGTATTTGTCTCATTGTTGTCCTTCTCTTAAAAGAAATTGTGGATTGTTTCTGTGATTTGTTACTTGAACCACCGATTCTTTAGGATTAGATTATTTGCCAATTAATTTTTAATCTATCTTTCCCTGTATTTATTGAATACAATTTTATTGCATTTTGTTCTGAAAAGAAAGCATTGACTATTTCTTCCTTTCTGTATTTGATTGGGAGGATATTTTGGCATAATGTATGTTCTGTTTTTTTTGTAGGTACCATGTTCTGCTGAGAAAAAAAAGTGTATGCTTTTCTGTCCCTATTTTTTTCCAGAGGGCATTCATAGCTTGGCTTTCTAGAATCTGATTAACCTCCCTAGTTTCTTTCTTGTTTATTTTGTGGTTAGATTTTTCTGACTTTAAGGGGGGAAGGTTGAGTTCCCCCATTGATTTACTTTTGCTTCTTATTATTGGCTTAATATCTTCTCTAAAAAATCGTATGGTCTACCACATGGTGCATATACATTTAATATCATTACTATTTCATTGTTTACAGTACCCTTTATCAAGATGCACTTTCTTTCCTTATCTCTTTTAATTAGAACTATTTTTACTTTTCCTTTATCTAAGATCAAAATTGTGTCCACTGCATTTTTTGTTTTGTTTTGTTTTGCTTTTATTTCAGCTGAAGCATAATAAAGTCTATTCTAGGTTTTTACCTTTGCTTTGTATGTGTTTCTCTATGTCAAATGTGTTTCTTATAAATAAGACATTGTAAAATTTTGTTATTTATCCCACTCTACTATTCACTTCCATTTTATAGCAGAGTTCATTCATATTGCTCTGTATTTTCTTGCACACAATTTTCTCCCTTGTAAAAACTTGCATTTTCTTTCTACACTGTCCTTAGTAGTGTGTGTGTGTGTTTAGCCCCCCACCCATTAACTTATTAACTAACATTCCTCCCTCTCCTCTTCATACTGACTTTTTAAACCTACTCCAGTCACTATCTTGTTTTCTATCAACCATTTCCCCCATTCTTTACCCTTTCCCCCTAGTATTTCTGCCATCCCTTCTATCCTTTCCCTTCTTTTATTATTTTCTCTCCCTCCTACTTCTTTATAGGGATAGATAAATTTCTATACCCAATTGATTGATTACTTTACTTCTTCTTAGAGCCAAAACTGATGAGATCAAGCTTCAGAAAATGCTCACCCCCCCTTCCTTCTTTTCCTTGATTGTAATAGGTTTTTGTACCTCTTCATGTGAACTAATTGTCCCATTATAACTCCAATTTCCTCTGTTTCCAGTACAAACTTTTTCCTACCCCATAATGTCTTTTTCTTTTATGTCATTACATCAATGTCCATTCACAACCACACTCTCAGTCTATGTGATACACGCTCTGTCTATCCCAGTGACAGATGTAGTTCTCAAGAGTTACAGATATTGTTTTCCCATCTAGGAAGGTAAATGGTTTAACCTTTAAATATATATTTTCCATTGTTTACTGTTCTATGGTTCTCTTGAGTCTATGCTTGTAGATTAAGATTTCTATTTAGTTTTATATAGAGGACATTTCACTTTGTATCAGTTGATGGAAAACTTTCCAGGTTTTTCTAAGAGCATCCTTCTTATTATTTCCTGTAGCACATTAGTATTCCACAAAAATCACATAGCCCACTTTATACTGCCATTCCCCAATTGATGAGCATCTCCTTAATTTCCAATTATTTGCTTCCAGAAAAGAGATGATATAGCTATTTTTGTACATATAGATCCTTTTCCATTTTTAATGTCTTTTGGAAAGTAGACCTATTAGTGCTAGAGCAAGCCCAGAGGATATGAATGAGTTTATAGCCCTTTGGTTATAGTTTTAAATTGTTCTAGAAATTGGTTGAATCACTTCACATCTTTACCAACAATGCACTAAAATTTCATTTCCCCCACATTCCTTCAATCATTTGGCATTTTCCTTTTCTGTCCTATTAGCCAGCCTGTTATGTATGTGGCAATATGTTTTTTTTTTTTTGGGGGGGGGATTTCTTTAGTTTGAATTTCTCTGATCAGTAGTAAATTAAAGCATTTTTGTAAGTCCATAGATAGCAGTGATTGCTTCATCTGAAAACTGTTCATTTATCAATTGATAAATGCTTTATATATATATATATATATATATATATGTATATATATATATATATACATTTGAATCAGTTCTCTATACACTTTTTTCCAGTAACTCACTTAACTTCTCAAAAATTTTGATGCTATATCACTAGGTAGACACATGTTTAATATTGATATTACTTCATTGTATATGATAATTTGAGCAAGTTATATTTTCCTTCTGTATCTTTCAATTAGACTTATTTTTTCTTTTTACTTTGTTTGAGATCATCATTAGTACTGTTACCCCTGCTTTTTTTTTTTTCTTCAACTAAGTATAATATATTCTGCTCAACATTTTACCTTTACTCTGTATGCATTTCTCTGTTTCAAATACGTATCTTGTAAAAAACATAGTATGGGGTTCTGCTTTTTAATACATTCTGATATCCATTTCTGTCTTATGGGAGAGTTCATCTCCTTCACATTCATCGTTATGTTTTCTAATTAGATGTTTTCCCCCATCCTATTTTGTCCCTGTTTATACTTTTCTCTCTTTGTCCTTCCCTCCTTACCAATATTATATTTCCAACTAAATGCTTCCTCAATCTTCCCGTCCTTCTATTTTTCCTTTTTCTTTCTTTTCTTTTTTTTTATTTTCCTTTTTCTATTTCTTCTATCAACCACCTCTTTATCTTTTCCTTCCCCTCTCCTATCCTATTTTTCTATAGGGTAAGAGACATTTTTATAACTAAGTGAAAACATGTGTTACTCCCTTTTTGAGCCAGATTCTAAGAGAGGAAGATTCAAATTACTGAAATATATTTTAATGCTTATTCATATAATATATTATTGTATTCTGCCTCCCTCTTTCCTCTTCTTCCAGTACCATCCTTTTTTACCACCCTCTTTTTATATCTTCAGATTAAAGTCATCACAGACCCACATTCTCTTCCTCTTTAAGCTTCTTTTAAGTGTCCTAAAATAGAAAGGCTTCAAGAGTTACAACTATCAACTTTCCATGGAGGAATGCAAACAATATAATTTTATTAAATAACATTTTCCCTTTCCTGTTTACCTTTTTATGCTTCTCTTGTGTCTTGTATTTGAAGAGGAAATTATTTGTTCTAGTTTATTCTTCTTTAGGAAAGTTTGAAATTTTCTTATTTCTTTGTGACCATCTTTTCACCTGAAAGATTATGTTCTGTTTTGCTAGAAAGATAATTCTTAGTTGTAATTGAAGTTATTTTGCCTTCCAGGATATTTCATTTGAAGTCCTTCAATCATTTATGTAGGGGTACTTTGTAAGCCTGATTACAGGCTCCTTAATATTTGAATTGTTTCTTTTTGGCTGCTTCCAAGATTTTCTCATTTACCTGCCAATTATGAAATTTGGCTGCACTACCCCTTGGAGTTTTCATTTGGCAATCTCTTTTAGGAAGTAATCAGTACAATAATTCAATGATCATTTCACCCTCTCGTTTTATGATTATCAGAGCAGTTTTCCTTGATAATTTCCCTAAAGATAATGTCTAGTTTCTTTTGAATTTTTCTGATGATGGTCTTTAGTTAATACAACAATCTTTAAATTGTTTCTCTGGGATCTATTTTCCAGGTCAATTATTTTTTTCCTAATGAGGTATTTTGCATTTTCTTTCTTTTTTTTCATTCTTTTGATTTTGATTTGTTGATCTTTTACGTCTCATAGATTCATTTCCTTCCACTTGCCAAATTGCAATTCTTACAAAGTTACTTTTTTCAGTTAGCTTTTGTACCTTATTTTATATTTCTCCGATTCCACTTTTAAAGTTTTCTTCAGTTGTTTTTTTTTCCCTCCCAGTTTGATTAATTCTATTTTTAAAGAGTTGTTTTCTCTTGTCAATTGTAAGATTTCTTTTCAAAGATATTGACTACTTTTCCATAATTATTTTGTAAAACATTTCTTTTTCAATTTTTTTCTTCTACTTCTCTTATTTGATTTTGAAAATACCTCATGAAGTCATACAAGAAAACTTTTTTGGGGGTTTGAGACCAATTCATATTTCCCTTTAAGCTTTCATAAGTAGATATTATGATGATGTAGTCCTTTTCTGAGTTTATGGCTTAATCTTCCTTCCTTTTTTCTTTTTTTGCTTTTTCTTCTTTCCTTCCTTCTTTTCTCAGTCCTTCCCTCCTTCCTTCTTTCCTTCTTTTCTTCCTTCCTTCCTTTCTTTTTCTTCCTTTTTTTTTTCTTTTTCTTATGTTAAACCGATTTTGTGACTTTTAACATTGACATCTGTTCCTGGGACACAGGAAACTTTGTCTGAAACTTGTTATATGGCAGTTAAGATGCCTGGTCACTGGCTTTCTATTTCAGGATTCAGTTGCTTGTTCTTCTTCTATAGCACTGCAGTAGTCCGTTTTAGTAACACTGTTATATTGGGGTTCTGGGACTTGCAATTTGCTTTTTGTTCTGGGGTTGAAGGCCTCACAACTGACTTCCTGTGCCACTGCCAGGATTGTAGGGCCTGAGTTGTTGATCTCTTCTGTAGCTAAGTACTTCTTGTTGGATTGCCCATACATAATCTCTGATAGGCCATACTCCCCTTTTACCTTTTCTGAAATTTTTCTAAGTTATCTTAAATTGCAAAATTACTTCATTCCCTCCCTTTCTAGGTTTTTCCACTCCATAATCAATTTAGAAGCTTAATTTAACATTATTTCTGAGGGCAACCAGGGAGAGCTCAGACAATTTCTTGGCTTCTCTCTGCCATCTTAGCTCTACTTTTATCTTTCTTTCTCATGCTGTTTGCCCCATGATATTCATTCAAAAATAAGATTTTGTATGTTGTGATAATACTGCTCTTCTAACAGAATCTTTTTTTCACAAAGTAATTGAGAAATGAAAAAGATATCAAGTTCTCATTGCATGTTTGAGCAACAAAAATTTGGAGGTGGAGGAAGTTTAGAAATGAAGTCTACTCTATTATACTGATAATTCAAATGCATACCTCAATTACCTATGGCACGCATCCCTTTACTTGCTTAGAAAAGTGATTTGTTTTTCTTTTTTTTTCTGTTAAACATGCTTAGGAAGAGGTTAATTTCATGGTTAAAAATATTAGACCACCAACTACCTGATGACAGTTCATCTTATATGTAAACAAAAAGAAAAGAAAAAAATAGACTGATGAATGCTAGACTTTCAAAAACAAAGGCATAATTCCTCCTGGGTACATTTTGCAGGGATACACTGGTAAACGTTTAACAATCAGCTCTTTCAGATGCGAGTGTGATAAAATATACTTTTAATTCATCTGAATTAACATTTTCCTTCTCATTTAAGTCTAGAAAAAAATAACAAATGGAGAGAAAATCTGTTTTGCTGATTTTCAATATGTAAATGCGCAAACTAAAAATGCAACAATTGGTTCTCTCCAGTGGAAAAATCTGCCCCAATATACACATGATTTGGGTAACCCTCCTTCCTAATTCTCATAGACCTTTTTCCTGTAGAAGAAAAATTCAACAAAATGGAGTTCCTAAGCAGAACCTTATAGATATATTATCTAGGACAATGGTAACTTTTCTTTGTTATAGTAAACTAAGAGGTGAAGACAAATAGATTTCCAATCATAATACTCCAGTAAAAATCCAGCTAATTAGATTTATAGGGATTTTCTCATTTTGTATTTAAGCAATAGATTCAAATATTTTCCAATTTTATAACTAGATTGGCTGGACTGACTGAACCGAAAGAATTATGAAAATTTAAAACAAAAATATGCACTGCAAAGGCTAATTTCAAATTTTATGTGTCAATTTTTTAAGCATAGTTCCTTCTGAAAATTATTAAAGAGAAAAAATGTATCTGGGCTAAAAAGAGTCACTTAACTGGAGAATATGTCAAGATATTAATATCTAAAGTCTTCACTATAAACATTTGTCAGTTGAGTATTGTGGTTGGAGATAAATTTACTGAAATAGATACCTTGCATAATAAAAATCCCAGTATATGCAAGCATGAATGTCATAAACAAAAATTGAAATTTGAGCAATGTATAATAGGTGAATAGCATTATTAAATTTAGGTACCACAATTGGGGTTATGCTTAAACTGTGAAGAAAAAGTAATCATTAGTTTAAGCAAGATTCTGTCTTGATTTCTAGTGTCAATTTATAAAGTTGTAAAGTTTCTCTAGATTAAGATGATTGTCCTGCAGTATAAATGCAAGACATATAAATTTCAAACACATTTCAATTTACTCATGAACACTATTTTTGTTAAAGCTAAACATCTCATTGAAATAATCATAAAAAATCATAGAATTGGATCTCTCTAAAAGCAAAGGAAGCATAGCACATATTTTTTTCTGAAGTTGGTATAACTTCTGCATATTGCCGTGCATTTCATTCAATGGGAGTGTTAATCATTTTTGGTAAGTAAAAAGCAGGAAATTTATATTCACCTCTGCCTAAGAGATGTCTCCTAAAAGTTCCATGCTGTGCAAATGTTTTATCTATCACTGAAAATGAACAATTTCAAGTATCACTGTCTTGAAATAATTGTGTGTTAGTGGTTTTCAAATGGAGCTCCTGCCTCTGCATTGATTTTGTTACTTTTGTAATCTTATAATCTTCACAGTTTGATATGTGAATACATGCATATCATTATTGCAAATGACTATTAAGGTGTATATGAAAGGAAAACAAGAGTAATGCTAACTTGAATGGCTATAATTTGCTTTGACAGAAAAAAAAAATCCAGAAAACCAAATTGACTTCACCATAGGTGTCCATTTAGCTTTGAAAGTAAAATAGAGAATTTTTTTAGAGTAATAGAGTTTTATTTGGGTTTTTGTTTTGTTTTGTTTTGTTTTTTTTTGATAATACCTTATTCCACATTTATATTGTCTTGGAAGTATTTGGGAACTTTTTTGCAGACTCATGTAGACAATGTGCAGTTATTAAATCAACAAGCAATCATTAAATACCTATTATTTGGGAGGCATTGTACCAAACTCAGTTGATATAAAGCAAAAGAACAAATCAATTCCTATTTACAAAGAGCTTATGTTCTAATGAGAGAGACAAGAAATACATACACATATATATAAGTATATATGTGAATAATATATGTGCATTACATATAAATAAATTTTATATTACATATGCATTATAATTTATATAATTACACACTATGTATATTATGTACATTTTCCATATGCACAATTGGATATATTAATACATTATAAATATAATGTATACCTGTGCATAGATTATAGAGTTATGAATATACAATAATATAAAATAATAAATTATGTAAAGTATTAAAATGCAAAGTAGATTTGAAGAAAGAGTACAAGCTGTTTAAGAAATCAGGAAAAATTTCATGCCAATAGTGGCTTCTTAGCTATGTTTTAAAGGAAAACAGTGACTTTTTGAAATAAAGGTAAAAAAAGGAGAACAATTCAGGAGTGACTAGTGCAAAATAGAGAAAGGAAATAGAACAGTTTGACTGGAAGTGGCATGTGAGAGGGATAGGAATACTCAATTAGCGTGAAAAGATAGGTTTGGCCCAGATTGTTCAGGGATTTAAAAGCAAAAATAATTTATGCTTTTTCCCAGAGTCAATAGAAAGCCACTTGAAATTGATTAAGAAAGGAAATCACACAACTAAATCTGTATAGAAAGAAAATTAAGCTTAAAATAATATATAAAGTAGAATAATGTAGGTGGAGACATGAGAAAATAATTTTGAACTCACAATTAACATCAAGAAAACACAAGTACTGCATTAAGCCAGCACTACAACATCCATATGATGGACCATTAGTTACAGTAAATTGAAAAGTTTTGAATGCTGTCAGTAAGTTCTCTTACCTTGTTAGTATACATTTTGAGAATGTACACAATGATAATAATTCTGACACACACATTGCCAGAACATCAGTGTTTGGAAATCTCCAAAGGAAAGTGTGGGAGAAAAAAGATATTTCACTGACTACCAGACTGAAAGTCTACACTGCTGACCTCATTGTATGCCTGTGAAAACTGTTCAGTATGCTAGTGCCATGTCAGGAAATTGAATCACTCCCATTTGAATTGTCTTAGGAAGATTCTGAAGAACACCTGGAAGGATAATGTATCAGACCCTGAGGTCCTTTCTTGAACTAAACTGCCAAGCATTCAAACTCTTCTGAAGCGAGTACAACTTCTTTGGGCTAGCCACATTGTTAGAACACCAAATGTATGCTTGTCAAAAAGACTTTTATGGAGAATTCATGCAGGGAAAGCAGTGACATGGTGATTAGAAAAAGTGATACAAGGTTGTTGTTAAAGTATCTCTTAAATGGTACAAAGTTGCTGTTAAGGTTTATCTTATGGATTTTGGAATTCATTGTATGATATGGGAGATGCTGGCATCGATTCACCAAGTATGGTGTGCCCTCCTCAGACAAAGTGTTTTGAAAACAAAGATGACACCCAACCAACCAATGAATCAGCAAGCTTGGTAACATTATAAAATGCTCTCAAGAATACAAGATCCATAAGAGTAGA
Source organism: Myrmecobius fasciatus (assembly GCA_023553655.1). Lineage (NCBI taxonomy): Eukaryota > Metazoa > Chordata > Mammalia > Dasyuromorphia > Myrmecobiidae > Myrmecobius > Myrmecobius fasciatus. The sequence goes on from JAJPUD010019125.1 coordinate 24,470, forward strand.
ACTCTCACTTTTCGATTCTTACCTATCACAATATGTGGTACAAAATCCATACTTTAAAGAAATTTTTATTGATAAAGTTATGGCAATGTTTTCTTTCTACACATTGTATAAGTAAAATTCCAGATATACATTTAAGACCTGTACTTTTTGGTAATGTTGCATATCTTTCATTCTCCAAGAAGATAAAGACATCATGGAGGTAACCCCATGACATTCATGCAAGTGAATCTGATTTAAGAGAGAGGGCTGTTCAAAGTCACCATTCATTTTCTCCAGACCATCTTGTTCAAATGGCCAGATATAAATCAGGAGAACTGTTTATGTCCTGAATGTAAAGGGATATTTTTGCCTTTTTAAGGTAAGGTCTTAAACAGGTCTTAGTTTGACTGAGGCAAGGTAGAATCAATGGTTAAGTCTAGGTAAGAAATGAGACAGAAAATGGTCTCTTTTTCCCTAGTAAAAAAGAAAAGAACTAAATGTGTATAGGTGTTTTGGTGCTGACAGCTACTCTTCTTGTTATTATTTGTCCTTTATTTTCAAAGAGGACTGATGAAATCATTGGGTGATTATTTGATTCATCCATGAATTGGATTTATTCATGCAGGAATTAAGAGGCAGTTGTCTCCTTTATTTTATAAAATGATCTATTTTTCCTAGTCATGAAAAACAAAAAATCCCATCTGGAAGGAGGAAATTCTAAGAGTTTTGACCAAAAAAAAATTACTATTTACATTAACTTTAAATCAATCAAATTACAAACAATGGCCTATTGAGCTTGCCAGGGAACCTACTGTTGTCTGTCAATGAAAGCCCAGTGATTTGGATTTAAGCTATTGTCCTTAAGATATTTAGCCAGTAAATCCCAAGATATCTAGAAAAATTTCATTGATATAAAAATATATTTGATTCAAAAACATACATTGCTTTTAAAACCTTAAAATATATACATATCTGCTGTTAATAATAGTAATGCTGATAACATATCTGTATATATCATTTAATGTTTTTTAAACTCATTTGTAGATTTTTTAAAATACATTTACAATCCAGGCAGATAGGGGTTACTATTATTTCACTTTCACTCTATGAATAAAAACACTAATATTGATAGATTTGGTTTATCCTAAGTCAAAGAAGTAGGGTTTAATTCTACATTTGAATTGATTCCTTCCTAATTCTAGTTAAAAACATGTTGTTTTAAATCATCACCAGCAGCAACATCCATCATCATGATAGTTAAGGATGTCCAGGATTTGAAGTCAAGAATACCTGAGTTTGATTCCTAACTCCAAAACTCCCTAATTCTGTGACTCTGTGAAAGTCAATCAAATTTGCCTTAATTATTTTTCTTCTGTAAAATGAAAGTAATGACAATACCTACCTCAAAGAATAATTAGCAAGCATCAAAAGAATTTACATATGAAGTTCTTTGCAAATTTTGATTTGTTATTTAAACAGGTGATATTATGATTATAATATTTAAATCATTTTTGAAGTACTTTGAAGAGCTCCATGTTGAAATGCTTGATAAAAGATTTAGGCACTTTCAAAAGTTTATTTTTGCTTCTATGAAAGGACAATTCTATAAAGTGAGTTACTGTGCCAATGTAATGAATCAGAGCACGTTTCAAAATTAACACATACAATTTTCAACGGTATCTGATTCATCTTTAATAACCATTATTGTGGAATAGCTACATATAATAATTTACAAAACATGATATGACAAAAAATAAATGATTTATTTTAAACTGTGATGATTTGAAAGGGAAGATGCAGCTTCCAAAAGTATTAAATTTGTTCTTAGGTATTGGAAATATCAAATTGAATACTCCTAATTGTTCTAAAACTGGATTTAGTAAAGTTGAGAATTTGCATAGGGTTTTTCTATTTTACAAATAAACTAACATAACAAACAATATTTTATAAATGTATTATCAATTCAAAGGATTGTGTAATCTATTTCCTTTCCCTGCATGAATATTTTAATTAGAACTCTCCCCTCCTCCTTTCCTTCTTAAATCTAGATAACTAGGCCAATTTGGTATTTTGTCTTTACTTGCCAGTAGATAAATCACTTCTTTAAACTTAGTTTGCCTTGAACATCATAAAGTTGTACCTTAAAAAATAATAAAAAATATCAAATGTCTTCTTTGCCCTAGTTAATCCAGAGCAAAAGTCAACCAGTCTGAATAAATTGTGTATGCTTGTTTTCATGAATGACACCACACATGTATTTGACCAGACCCGTGATTCTGTCAGCATAAGGATTTTTAAACAATATACTCCCGGGGGGCGGAGCCAAGATGGCGAACTGCGGACAGCTTTCTCTGTGAACTCCCTCCGACATTCCCCCAAACCAGACAAAGTAAGCCTTAAAACTGGTTTCCGAGTGAGGTCCTCGCCAAGCATTTGGACTACAACGCACTTCTATAAAAGATCTACTTTGAAAGAACTCCGGAGAAGGTTAGCCTCAGGGGAAATCGGCCGCTGGTCGAGATCGGACTCCAGCCGGGGCGGAAGTCAGGGCGGCGATAGAGGGGCGGATTTTGGGCACCCAGGAAGCCCCTGGGAGACGCCTGGGCCACTTTGCTCTGCTTGCGGGCAGGTGCTTTGGCAGATCTGCCTTTGGAAGGGGGTGGATGAGAACAGCTGAAAACGTGGTCCTGGTGCGAATCTAGCCC